>JAPYZI010003511.1:0-17496 GCA_030523105.1 Ophioninae sp. A BG-2022a | reverse complement strand
CGATTGGGGCGACCTCGGTGCCATCGTTCTGAATGCACACAACAAATTTCGTACTAATTGGTTCAGCCGTTTGAGAGAATAGTGATTTTCAAATTTCGAAGTGGACGGAGACGCATTTATCATTTTTCTTTTTTTGGAAAGAATACTAAAAAAAAAAAAAAAACAAATTTCAGTTTAAGCATTTTATAATAACTAGTGATGCAAGGGAAGTCGGAATCAATTTTGTACAACGAAATATCGGGAACGCGCGATATCTCGAGTACCCTCGAGAGAACGACATAATGAAGTAATGATAGACGGTACACTCTAAGTGGATCATCATTCTTTACATACCAGAGTTAAAAAATTCATCGATTCCTCACGGTTAAAAATGCCTTCGTCAATATAATTATGTAAAAAATATATAAAATGTAAAAAAAAAGAAAAATAATAGAAAATTGTAAAAAATTGTAAATAGAAAATGTAAAAAAAAAATGGAAAATTAGTTTGAAACGTAAATCGCCTCAAAATACGAAACATTTTTTTTCGATCTGTAATTTTTTATTTGTATAAAATATTACTATTGATTAAATGAATAATAATTAATATACTCCTAATAATGAGAATTATAAATCATTATAAAATAATAATTACATTTCCGCTGACTTTACGAAAATATATTCTCACTAAAAAATAAAAAATAAAAACAATATTTGCTAAATTATTATTATTCCCTTGTAACAATAATAACTATCCGAGCAGTCTTTAAAAACGTGACTTCACTGATTTTCTGACCTAAATCGGCAATTCGTGTATAATTCATTTAAATTGAGGCACATTAAACCCCGTTCAATTCAGATCAATTGAAGACGTGTCGGTTCGAATAGTCGACGGTAACATTCTCGTAAATGGAATGCGATTGGTGACGTCGCCAATCGTCGGGAACAAAGGTGTATACAAACGTATTCAGACTGTACACAACTCGTCACGAGAAAATAAAATTACACGAAATATTAACAATTGTTAAAACTTTGACCTTCTACGATTTTTTAGTATAAATTTCATTTTAATCGAAGCACTCGTCGTTCTACACATTATATTTCAATATTTTGAGTTATACAAACCCAAACAAACCCAAACAAAGTCAAATTATTAGTTCATTTGTATATAGTTAATGAATTTTATTATTGTTAATATTATTATTATTATTATTATTATTAAAGTTGAGTTGTATAATATAACTCAACTAAAATACATAAAACTAAAAGCCGGAAAAGACTATTTTTAATTTGAAAGAAAACAAAATTTTGGAATTAATTAAATGATTTTTAATTTATATAAATTAAAAATAAATTTTATTAATTAAACTTTCTTGATTAATATTCTTGATATTAAGATTCCAAATGAAAAGTTTTTTTTTTTTGTCCATATTACAATTTTGACGAATATTGTACATTTATTCAGTAAAGTAAATAAATAAATAAAAAATTATATATTTATTAAAATCAAATAATTCATTAAAAAATGCCAAAAAAAAAAACCGTATGTAATTTATATTTTCATACTTTCAGTTTTCACATCGAAAAAAAAAGAAGCTATTTTTGGTTTCGATCTATATTTGTTTATTTGATATTCAGATGTTTTAAAATATATTTTCATATAAACGAAAAGAAATATAGTCAACAAAAAAAATAATTCATTGCTTGTGTCCTTTTTTTAAAGACTGCTCATTTGTTGTTCTTTTTTTTTATTCACAAAATTCGTGACTTTTTGATTTTCAGAAAAGATACCTCGGCGAGGTATATTAGGGGCCTTGATGTTTCTGGCGTGCATGTTTTCATACGTGATACGAACAAACTTGTCGATAACGATCGTTGCAATGGTCAACCCACAAAGCAAAAACGAAGATTTCGACGGATCTTGCGTCCATCATGAACACTTTAACGTTACAATGACCAACGTTACCCGAAAATTACCCGACGTAAGTAACACCATTTTTATATTATTGGATTTCGTAAGCCAGTCAAGTGAAACTGTTAAATACGTAAAATCAACGCTTTCATAAATTTTTTTTTCATCTTCAGCTGTTTCTTCCTCTATCAAGCGGAATCAGAAATATTCATTTTTCATAATTAACATTTCGAAAAGTATTTGTTCCACCGACCTTTTTTTTTTCGAATCTCAGTACGGGGAGCGTTTCGAGTGGAATCAGCACATCATAGGAGCACTCCTGGCAGCATATTTTTATGGTGTTTTGCCGGCGAGCATACCCGGTGGTATGATGGCTGAAAAATATGGCGGTGCGAGAGTAGTTGCGTAAGTACATCCGTTATTAGGGTCGATGATCCATACAAACCCAAACAAACCCATACAAACCCAAATAAACCCATACAAACCCAAACAAACCCAAACAAACCCATGAAATAACCTAATCTCAACCTGTATCCTATAGATTTGCGACATTAATTCCCGCACTGTTGAATCTACTGATGCCATGGGCTTCCGGAATTCACTATGGCTTCGTTTTTGCGCTTCGTTTCGCCATGGGTTTCTTTGGGGTGAGTTATTGCGATTCTAATCTTCGTTTTAGAAATTTTAAACAATAAGAATTAATTGATGTATCAATATACCGTATCGATATATTAATATATCGTAAATAAATGTATCAATATATCGTATATAAATATATAAATATATCGTATATGAATACATTAATATATCGTATATAAATATATCGTATATAAATACATTAATATATCGTATATAAATATATAAATATATCGTATATAAATATATTAATATATCGTATATAAATGCATTAATATATCGTACATAAATATATAAATATATCGTATATAAATATATAAATATATCGTATATAAATACATTAATATATCGTACATAAATATATAAATATATCGTATATAAATATATAAATATATCGTATATTGATATATTAATATATTAATATATCGTGTCGATAAATTGTGAATTGTATATTGTTATTTATGACGATATATCGATACATAATATGTTGGCCGATTGAACGAATGGCCGACGTATTTTCAGGGTGCAGTTTATCCGGCTTTACACGCTATGATAGCGAGATGGGTACCACCGAGTGAGAAGGGAATGTTCGTTTGGACGATGCAGGGTGGACCATTCGGAACATTTGTCACGCTTACACTATGCGGCTGGATTATCAGCTCGTATGGCTGGAATGCCGCGTACTACGTCACCAGCGGTTTGATGCTTCTTTTCTACGCTATGTGGATGTTCCTTGCGTATGATACTCCTGATGTACATCCAACCATAACGGAAAAAGAAAAAGCGTACATCAAAGAAAAAATTGGAACTTCCGTATCGAAGCAAAGGGTGAGAAACTTTGGAAGTGTGAGGAACACAAAAATAACTAGTTTCGTGGACAAAAATTGAACGATTTTTTTTATCTTCACGAACTTGAACTTGAAGGAACGATTAAGTTGACCTTGAAACTAAATTATTCATAAATGATACATAAAATATTCATAAATGACAATTTTAGATAATATTATTTTAGAAAATTTATATTTTATAACGTTATTATTTTATATTGTAAAATATAAGTTTTCTATTATATAATATTATTTTAGATAATAACAATTTTAGAAAATTTACATTTTCTAAAATTGTTATTAATAATAATATTGTTTATGAATAATTTGTTTATTGCCCGTAGGCTAAACTGCCGGTTTTAGCTATGGCTACTTCACTACCATTCCTCGTACTCTTATGGGCACATTTTGCCAACATGTGGGGCATTTACTTCATCGCTACCAACGGACCCAAGTACACTCTCGAAGTATTAGGATTCGACATGAAATCGGTACGTTCCATTCGTAAATGTGAATCATTGCGACCTCTGTGAGGATTTACGAACGTTCTTAAAAGGTTCCTATTTTTGTACAAAGTTTAAACACTATTAAACAACGCATAAAAATATAATTTTTATACATTGTTTAACAGTTTTTAAACTTTTTAAACACATTTGTTTCATTTGTTTGTTTTCTTTTTCGTTGCAAATAATACAAAAAGAAAAATCACGTTTCCGGAAACCCTGGGAACAAAAAAATTGCTCCACGTTCTGCGTGATTTCTTCATCGAATATTTATAGATCCGGAAAACGTTAAAAGATTCTTGTAAAATAAGGTTTTAGTCAAAGTCTGTCGTAACGGATTTTTGATATTCCGAAAATTTCGTAATTTACGACAGTTTGAAAGAAAAGTTTTCATTTTTTGTCGTAAGTGTCGCACTTTAATTATGATTATAAATTTTTCTAATCGCTCCATCGAAAATCCGGTATGACAGATTATAGAGGAAACAATATCGAATATTTGAAAAAAAAAAGTTGTAAAAAATGTTTATAACTTTGCGAGTTATCGCGTGGATCGTGTCGGAAGAAGTAGTTTTGAGAAAAACAAACAAATAAAAATTGATTTTTTTAGCCAAAGCATGATCCCTCCTCTAAGTACGATAATTAATGAATATGTGTGTTTCGAATAATTTTTAGGGTGGCTTTTTAACTGGTCTGCCTTACATAGCGCGTCTCGGTGCAGGAGTTTTGTTCGCAGCTGCGGGTGATTATTTGAGGCAGCGAGAAATCCTCACCGGTGGTTGGATCAGGAAAATATTTATGATTTTCTGTAAGAATGAAATACCAATAAAACAACAAATTTCCAATAAGCTCGTTAAAACATTTAATTTGATAAAACAAATTTCTGTATAGCTCACGTTGGACCAGGACTAGCATTGATCATCATGTCGTACGCTGGATGCAACTCGACACTCGCGATAATAATGCTCATCGCAGCGTTAGCTTTTAACGGCGCTGCTTGTCAAACCAGTTTGCAGAACCATCAAGATCTAGCACCGAATTACGCTGGATCACTCTACGGAATAATGAATACATTCGGCAGCTTTTCCGGATTCATAATACCACCAATTATCGGAGCCCTGACGAATGAGAGAGTAAATATTTTCTTTATGTTTTTTCTTCCACTGTTCAATGTTTTTTTTATAACTTAGTTGCAAAGCTTTTGTCCAGTTGTTCGAAAAATGATCATTTTAACGAAAGTCACGTGATGATGACTTTTATTTGGATATACGTTACGATATTTTATAAATCGTTCAAAAGTAATTCTTCAGTAATGATCAATATTAATAATAATAATAATAATAATAATAATAATATAAATCTGTCAACAATAATAAATATACATACTTTATCCAAACGTGCATATGTTCAACTGCCAGCTTAACGTGATCCCTTTTATTGCAGAACGGAGTTGAAGAATGGCGGGTAGTATTCTGGATCTCAGCAATTGTTTTCTTCTCGGCAACGTTATTATTCTGGCTTTTCGGATCAGCCGAGATACAACCCTGGAACGATTATAGTCAAACTGGAAAAGTAATCAATATATCAGAGGAGGAGAAACAGATGAATACGATACCGACGAAAGAGGCGCCAACGGAGGACGAAGAGGAGAACGAACGGCTATAATCACTTAGACAGAAATAGGGAAAAAAGCAAACATTTCACAAGACTTGACAAAATAATCGCCGATGCACCGAAGTCAATTTTCCTCGTGGAGAACCCGTAAAACTTGCACGGGTTTACTCGCTTGGCTTAATTCGATTGACAGTTCGGTGGACTTGTTGATTTATTTATTCTTGGCTCGAATCAAAGCAAACGAAGCTTCAAACGTAAATCACTATCTTAATCGTAAGGAAAAACGTTGTATTCAATATATATATATATATATATTTTGGAAACCGAAAAGTGGCCGCTTAGGATAATAGAATTTGCGACGTTTTTTGTTCATAGTGCACTGATCCGTGGTAGTTTCGTAATCTAACGCCATATACCTCGTCGATATTCATTTATATTTATATTTTCATTTTTCCCATCGTCATTTAGAGAAAAAACATCGTTGGATCACTCAGCCGACAGGTTTTTCTTGAAAAAGTTCCAATTAGATGAAAATTTTGATATCTTACCGATTGTATCATCAGCGATCAAAAATATTTACAATATTTTTGTTTGGAAAAATTGATATCGTACTTTTCTACGTATCGAATAATTCGAGATCCTTATACGCGGGCATCGCAAAGCCTACTTTTCTACTGAAAAAAGCCTAAAATCATGTTTCCTCCGTTCGCATTTTTTCACAGCGAAAACTTATATTAGATTTTTCACACATATCTTATTGCATTTTTGTATTCTTTCAGGTAATGACAAAAAAAACTCTCTACGTTGAACATTGATTTATGTTGCGTGTAATCGATTCGTGTTTAGTTGTGCAAAATCCATGAGAAGGATTTTTGCTTCGTCGAAATAACGTAGGGTTTTGAGTTACTACGAGGGAGAACAAATCTTGGAGGATTTTTCGTAATCGTGCTTATCGATCGATCGCACGATTTCGTAATCGTGGTTTCGATCTTTTAGAGCGTACGAGTAAACGTCACGGTACACCCAAAAGGGGACTAGATGAATAAACTCGTAACATTGCGTCCGTGATAACTGAATAGTGTCATAGAGTCTTGTTAAAATCGCTCAATAGATTCGGAAAGACCACATATGGAAGAATCGGAGATCAACGATCGTAACACCGTTCCGGCCGAGTCTATCCATTAAATAATTTTCTCATCAGTTATATTCATAGCGCCTAAAATATATGTATAACATAACGCAATGCCTCAGAAATGACTCGCGTCTGGAAAACGAATGATACGTTTATTTTTTACCCAGTATGTCAGTGCCAAATAAAAATAAAGTACGGAATATAAAAAACATTCGTAATTTGGGACAGCGAAAAAAAAGGGTTCGAATTTTTAAAATTGCTGACTGGGCAACATTGAAGTACGTATAATTGTTTCGACATATTTGATTATTTGCGTCTTTTCTCGCCGAAATGATTATTCAGGAATACTACGAATGCTTGTTTTGCATTTAGTTGACTCGTCAAACTTGTACGAATCTGATGAACGTAAATTGTTATTTTTTTTTTTTTTGCGCCGAGAAATCTCGAAGTCCGACGCACAGAAACATAGATTAATAACGATTTTGGCACATCTTCATGTACGGACGTTTATAAGATTAAACGTTCTTCTGGTTGAAACCTCTCGTGACAATAAAGAGATTATATATGTGATTATGGACTTATGTTAGTTGATTCCCCTGGTGAAGAAGGTGATTGCAGGTGACGCGTTCTCAAATCGTCTCTATGGAATGTCGTCAGATGTGCACGGTCGTTGACATATTAAGAACACGTAGAAGATTCACATAACCCCAAACATTTTCACTACTCAGCTTTTTCATTAAAATGTATATTCTTTAAAGAGATTAGTTATTTTATCTAATATTAAAAATGTTACACTTTTAAAATATCTCCGTCAAACAATTTGAGCGATTTCTGTTACACTCTCGTGTCACGTGATACATCTACTTCGCGGTCCTATGCATATCTGACTTCATTGACTATACGCATGTATAGAAATTGATCGCAATTCCTTCGCTTTGTTAGTTATATGTCCCACCAGCAGGTGGCGTTAGTTGTTTAGTGAGAATATTTTGAAAAAGCGCGACGCTTGCAATTTCTCGAATTGTAATAATACGTACGCGAAAATCTTCTAAGCAGTTAAACGCTTTCAATATATTTACAATTATGTATAGAATGTATTATTAGTTATCGCTAAATGAGGGTTTTTTATGCGTATTGCTGGAATATACGTTTACGCGACTTTACGCATGCGCATTATGCAAGGTTGTCACAGCATAACTACCGTTACAAACGGCAGAATGGGATACTATAATTTCTGGACATTTCGCGTACCGAAAATACCGGTTCGTGTCATTCTCAAGTATAGACAATCTCTGACAGTGCCAAAAAGCGCGCCGCGTCTATTAATCAACGCTTTTCCCGCTTCAACCGCTTCCGTTATTTCGTTTCAACGATTTTGAATGAAATCGCGTTAACAATGTGAGAAGAATATTTTTTCTGAGCCCCGTACATCTTTAAATATTAGTCGCAACATCGTTGGGACATAATCGTAGCGAAGAGAAGTACGATTATGAAATAAATACATCCGTGCATGGTCAGTGTGTGAAAGGTTTGATGGCTTCGATTCGTACGCACGTTTGGAATTCTTCGTGGTATTTCGTTGTTGATTTTGTCTGAAGGACATTGCGAGTTTTCGGCATGCAGACTATCGACGATTTCGATTTTGAGACGCAGCGAGCTTTGTTGGAAAGCTTGAAAAGTACGAACGTCAACTCTCCCGAGAGGTTAGACTTTCCGTCCTCCATCATCCTTTCGTTCTTTGATTGCGATCTTTTCTACCCATCGATCACCGATAACTTTCGTAGTCTTCACTTTTCTGTTATGTTTCTTTGCACTTTCCGCTTCTGTTGGGTTATTTTTTTTTTTCACTTTCCCCTCGTAGCAAACATGCCAATCCCACCGATCAAAACGAACAAGACGCTCTTGACAGTTTTCTGCCGTTAGACGATTACGGACTCGACGATCCACCGTGGAAGGTCAATTCGTCTGAGTTTACCCCGGTCAAAGTGAATTCGATAATATCCATCGTGAGTTTACCAAAGTTTTTTGAAGCCGCGCGCCTAAGATTCTGACTGACGCAGATTCGTAATACCGTTTATATCAAATTGACAATTCCTGTATCTTTTTTGACCTAACACTGCTATATGCCGTTTTGGTTTTACAATATCCACGATTCCTTAGAATTTTGGGTTATACGGTTGTAGTCATCAGCGTATAGCTTCAGTAATTGTTATTTGTCCTACAGAACAGTTCGGTAGATTCCTTGAACGAGTTTAGGAGAAAAACTCCTTCGAAAGAAGAATCGTCAAATGCATTGAGTAAAGCCGATGAATTTGGGGTGGCAAAAATGCCTTGCGACGAAGAAGACGCGTCTAAAAGCGCTTGGCCCAAGAGAAGAGTATACAGAGCTATTATCGCCTCCTCGGATAGCGAAGACGAAGCAGAAGTTAAAACGGGATCTCAAGGACTGGATTTCGAGTTGGGTCTCCCCAAAAGTAAAGTTACCAGCTCAGGTTGGACGAATAACAAGAATGTCGATAGACTCGTTGATCGCACTTCTCCCCTACTGAAACGAGGTATTCCAGGGAAGGCAACTTTGCCTAACGAGCCTATAAGAATCGACGAGTCCGACGATTCTAATCTCAAGATCGACAGCGCTCATTCTACCCCGCAGAAAATATCGCAGCTCACGTCGCGCAGCTGCTTCATATCGGACACCTCGGAATGTGAAAATTCTCCGTCGAAAGAATCGAAAACAACACCGACTAAGCAATGGGAGGGGCCAGATTTTAAATTGAATCTGAAACCGTTGGGCATAGACAATCAACTCAAGCAATGGATTCAATCAATCAAAACAAAGCCCCTCATGGCCTCGACGTCTGTGAGTTCTTTTATTTTCTTTTTTTCGTAATTTCTCATATTTTTATTTCTATGCTTTCTTACAAACATGGTTTTTTCAATGTTCCAGGTAAAGGATGACGAACTGGTCGATCACTGCCGCGATCTCAAAAACCTTCAGATCGAAATCTTGGAGAAATTCGCCACCGCTCTCGAAAATATTCCACTGCCCGTACTGCAAAAATTTCCGCGTTTCGATCCCGACGCGTTTGGACGATTGAAGACGTTGAACAAGCACGTCCAAGCAAAAATAAAAAGAACGCAAAAGCGGATCGCGACTTTGGAAGAACAAGAGTCGAGGAGTTTGAACAACTCTGTAGATTCGGAGTTTCCTGATGACCTCGAAGATTACGTTCCACTGACGACGAAGCTTAATAAAAATGGTGACAAATCCCTAGCACGTCCAGAAGTTTCTACGTCTAATAATTACAACACGGAATTCAGCGATGACGAACCGTTGCCATCGTCCAGCAATCAACATCGTACATCATTGACGCCCGTCAATTCCCAATCGATCGGGCAATTGGACGAATCGTCAAAAGTTTCACAAGTCAAAAACGATTACGGTCAAAACTCGAGGGAAAGCTTAAACGCGAAATTGCAACTTGGGAAAGAAACGCCCGAAGTCTCATCGCCGATACAGCCTAAACGGGGTACGTTTCAATTGAAAAGACCCGTAAAGGCTACAATCTCGACTCAAGTGACAAAAAAGATCGACGAGATATGGGAAAGACATCAACCGCCTAAAAGTTCACCTACGGAAACCAAATCTACCACGGAATCCAACTCGTCACCGATGCAAGTAAAATCATCGCAGCTGGAAACGAAAGTGTCGCCGATAGAAGTAAAGTCGCACGAAACGAAATCATCGCAAAATGAAGCAAAAGGTTCAAGGGTGCCAGATACGAGTTATTCATGGATGGATGATGACGTAAACAACGATTATGAATATCCCGACATAGATGATGATTCCTATCAATTGCCGGCAAAAACAACTACGGCTTCTACTCCTGATCAGGATGATCCGTGGGACAACTTCGCCGATACTTTCAACTCTCAACATTCAAAACCGCTACTTCAAAGGATACAACCAAGCGTATCCCAAGAATTCCCGAGTATAAAAGACCTCGAAGACGATTACATCAAATCTACATCACCAAAAAAAAAGAATTCGAGTGGAACGCCGTTGGCTGTGAAATTGAAATCGAGCGATCATACTTTTGAGATTGGTAATTTCATGGGCAATTATAAGAATGATGGTGTGAGCGGTGAATTCGACGGCGTCAATTATCCACACTCTATGGAAATGCTAAAGGTAAGAACTATCGATAACTATAACCTCCGGGACACATTCTATCTAAAATAGAAGTAAAAAAACGCGCACCACAATTCATGGATACGTAAAAGATTCACATAACCTCAAAAATGATCAATCCTAGTTTTTTCATTGACATTTACAGCTTTTCGTTCGAATCAAGCTGTGTAAAACCAATAAATGCAGGGAACGGTTGTTTATCTAACCTTAAAAGTGATTCTAACCTTAAATAGATATTCCGACGGACGTTCGGTCTCTATTCGTTCCGACCGAACCAATTGCAAGCTATCAATGCAGCTCTCTTGTCTTACGACTGTTTTGTTCTGATGCCAACGGGTGGAGGAAAATCATTGTGTTATCAATTGCCAGCGCTGATTACGCCTGGAGTTACAATGGTGATATCGCCTCTCAAGAGTCTCATTATGGATCAAGTCCAGAAGCTAACGTCGCTAGACGTAAGTCATTACGAGAAAATGCCCATGGGCAATCTTCTTTTCGTTTGGCTTTGCTCGAAAATACATTGGAATCAACTTCCCTCCTTTCAAGATTCCTGCGGCTCATATGTCCAGCGCCATCACTGATAAACAGTCCGACGCGATATACCGCGAGCTGTCAAAAGAGAATCCGGGCCTGAGGCTCCTTTACGTAACTCCTGAAAAGATATCAGCGTCGCAAAAGTTCTGCAGTCTCATGACGAGACTCTACGAAAGGGGTCTCCTCGCGAGATTCGTCATCGACGAGGCACATTGCGTTAGTCAGTGGGGACACGATTTTAGGCCGGATTACAAAAAATTGAAATTACTAAGGGACAATTATCCGACTGTTCCAACAATCGCTCTTACAGCGACGGCAACGCCGCGAGTTAGAACTGATATTCTACATCAGTTGGGTATGTCACAGCCGAAGTGGTGAGTTTACGATCCCACTATACCTGACAACAAATATCACATATTTTGGCCCAAAAAAAAGAAACGTTCGTTAACATCGACGAATTTCTCATAACCTAAATAATGATTTTACGAATCAAGGTTCCTTAGCAGTTTCAACAGACCGAATCTCAGATACAGCGTAATCGCGAAAAAGGGAAAGAATTGTTCCGACGAGGTTATAGCGATGATAAAGACCCGTTGGAAAAACGATTGCGGTATCGTGTACTGCCTGTCTCGCAAGGATTGCGACGATTACGCGGCTCAGATGAAATACAACGGGATTAAAGCGAACAGCTACCACGCTGGTCTGACGGATAATCAGCGTAGCGACGTTCAAGGCAAATGGCTGTCCGAAGAGGTAAGTTTCAACTAAATTTCAGCATTTGGCAACTAAACGTCAATCTCTATTTATTGTTATTTATTTGTTATTATTATTATTTATTTATTTCGTTACTGTTCATTTATATCGCTGATAAAGCAAAGCAATCCAACTAATGTCCGAATAGTGGAACTCGTCCGAGTATTGGTACACATAACCTTATTGGTAAAAGTGATTCTGCAAGAATAACCGAACGAATCGGTGTTTTAATTAATCCAATTTTAAGGTGAAAGTAGTTTGCGCTACGATAGCTTTCGGCATGGGTATCGACAAGCCAAACGTTCGTTTCGTGATCCACGCCGCGATTCCAAAGTCGATAGAAGGTTACTACCAAGAAAGCGGTCGCGCTGGTCGCGACGGCGAACTCGCCGAGTGCGTACTGTTTTACAATTACGCCGATGTTTTTCGTATCCGTAAAATGATCGAATTGGACAGAAGCGCGGGTCCCGACGCGATTAAAACTCACATTGATAATCTAATGAAAATGGTCACCTTCGCCGAGAATCAGACGGATTGCCGAAGAACTCAGCAGTTGAATTATTTCGGTGAAATATTCAGCAGCGAGAAGTGCCTCGCGAAAAAGGAAACGGCCTGCGACAATTGCCGATGCAAGGTCAGTATCAAAAATTCCATAAACCGAACAAACCAAAAACAAACTCGTCAATTTTCAGGACGATTTTACGATGGTCGACGTAACCGCCGACACAAGAGCTATCCTCAGTGCAGTCCGAGACATCAAAAGATCTCGCACCTGTAATTTGACTCTGCTCTACCTTACGGACATCTACAAAGGTAGCAATCTACAAAAGATTAGGGATGCCGGCCTCAACAAGTGCCCCTTGTACGGTCGAGGGAAAACCTGGAGCAAAGTTGACATCGAACGGTTACTTCACAAATTACTCATCGACGAATACCTGGAAGAAGAGATGTACATAAAAAATGAAATCGCTTGCGGTTACATCAAGATCGGACCCAAAGCTGCGGAATTCATGAACTCGAAAGACGCTAAAGTACGTAACGAGAGGTTTTTCAAATCGACCTTACATTTGTCCTCCGTTATTTTCTAAATATTTGTATTTTCGTCATTTTCCATCAACAATCCTGTCATCAGATTTTATTCCCAATGCGATCATCAGCTTCGGGATCAACCGGAGTAGCCACCGTCTCGACGGATGCTCAACCGGTCAACCAGATCCTGAAAGATTTGCAGGAGAGGTGTTACACCGAGTTGATAGCGATAGTGAAGGGTATCGCGGGTGCACTGGACGTGTCCGCGTCATCAATAATGAACATGATCGCGATACGGGCGATGAGTCAGCAATTGCCGGATTCAGAAGCGGCGATGCTCAAAATTCCTCACGTAACGAAAGCCAATTTTGAGAAATACGGAAAAGCCTTGCTCGACATAACCCAAAAATACGCCGCGGAGAGAATCGGTGAGTTGCATTCTTTCATCCATCAACTCTTGAAATTCCATTTATCGTATTGACGTAAATATTGTTCGCGGGTAGTTTTGTTGAACGAAGACATCGAGGAGGATGAAGAACCGGACGACGAAACGTGGATCAACAGCAAAGGTTCGCCACCAAAATCGAGAACGTCAGGTCGAGGGACGAAACGCAGAAGCGGGAGTTATCGCGGAACGGGCGCCAAGCGATACAAGCGTGGCGGTTACAGGTGAGAAAATTCAAAGTCGAGAATGCAACTCGAGAGTTTCCAATTTCTAAGTGAACGTATCATTATTACAGCGGTCAAAAGACGCGTGCTACGCGAGGCTCTTCAGCTTCCGGTTCCGGAAGGGGTCGCGGTACAGCGGCGAGAAAAGGCCCCGGCCTCGTCGATTTTACGCAGAAAAAAGAATTCCTCGCGGATCCTCATCGGTTCGCTCGTATAGGATTGTAAGTAATTGTTATTTGTTTTGACTGGTCATAAATTAAATATTCATATCCATCGAGTCCATCCAGCGTTCTATTAATCGTTCGACTCGTATGGTAAATGCGGACCTCGTCTCAAGACTGTTTCACATCAATTAAAATACACAGCCTTCTCGTATTATTTTTAATTGTTTACTATTTTCTCGAAATCGAACGAACAAAATCACGAAAAATGTTTATAATTGTTGTTTGATAATCGCCGAACGAAACTTGTACATATATTAACGATCGATCTGTAATAAATACAATTTTTGTATACGCTTCTATCTTTTTGTAACATCATTGCGGTTCGCAGCGACGAAACCTGTAGAGTATTGGGACTGCGTACTTTTGACTAGGATGATAACGACTATCGTTCCTATCGGGCATTTATAACGTCTGTACCCTTCATAAATCCGGCTGGACGATTCTCGCTTGGCGATCTTCGTTTTTGATATGTTTCTTCAACAAATCCATTATTTCGTGATCGAACTCAGGAGGCGTTGGTTTTACACCCGCCGCCCAATAGAAGAGATCCCAATCGTTCGACGGCAAGTTTATCAGCCTGTCGTACGCGCGAAGCTGACCTTCGTCGAAATCGTTCAAATATTTCTTCGCAAATGTACTCAGGACTAAACCATTCTCCAGCATTCCTCGCTTACGGGACTGATAAACCAGCCTGAAACATTACGCCGTCAATTCTTCCGCAATGGCTTTGGACTCTGTCCAATTACTCGCACGTTTGAGAAATCTTATTTTGTAATGGAAAAAGTCACACGTTTTATCGTTAAGGATATTTTGAAGGTCAACATAACCTCACATTGTTTTGCCTTGAATCTTACCGAGCTCGTTTACATTCCGTGCTCTCTCCTTCCCGTTCAACGTAAGGCGGAATACTGGGCTCGCGTCCCTCAGGATGATGAAGATCGTGCGATCCGGCAGTCACCGCACTCCCGGAAAACGGTCTTACGCGTATCAAAGAACTAACCTGAGAGATTAATTCACTATTATATGCAATCCTATGCAGCGTGTATTCATACTTATTTTGTGGATTATTACCAGCGGGCGGCTGGATTTCGCGGCGATATTCATTGTTCCGTCGAAATTGGGAATAAAACGTTATTATCGGACTCGTTTTTCACGGTCAAACTGTCATGTACCCGCGCAGAATTATCATGTGTTCATGTACATATACATATACGAAGTTGCATTCCGCGTGCTATATCGGCGATTTCTAAACGACGGTAATGAAGGTACCTGACGTACTTATGGAAATCGATAAGACAGAAATTCTCAGACCGGCAACTACTCGAGTCAAGTCAGTTTCTAATTAGTCGAACATTTCAATTCAGTGGGGAAAAGTTTTCCGTCAACAACGGTCAAACCTCTGGTGAGATTAGTCGAACTTTGCCACTTTAAAATTCGTACATTAGCATTTACGTGTTTGTTCGTCTCGCTTTTTGAACTTCAACATTCGTATTCTGAATAAGGAAAACGTTGCGAATGCTTGGATTATTACGGACCGTGAAGAGAGGTAAGAAACTTTGTCGAAGATTTTTCCAGCCTTGGAGTTTCCAAGTCTGTTCTCTTTCCAGTAGAAAGTAAAATAAAGCCACCGAGGAATTTGGAACGTTGCATCCACAAGGACATTTCTCGTTTATTCGAAATAATCTCAAACTCATTACGCATTGCTTACGCACGCGCGTTCCTTTAACATCGTGTTTCAACGTATAATACAAATTTGACTAGAGACACGTCGACACGTTAAATAACAGTGCTCGGTGGATCCTGCCATTTGAATTCCTCCTGAAACGTTACGTATACGACCCAGTAGAAAACATTTAGGAGTCCGAACGAAGCCGGAAATACGACCCTCGCGACTCGATCGATATACGAAACACTGTTTATGTGTCTCTCGATACGTTCACCGTGTTTTCGACAACCACCCGCCGCTTCCCTTTCGCGCCGTCTCCTAAGACGGACATGAAAAAAATGACCGTTAGGCAGCTGAAAAAATATGTGGGGGAAAATGGAGCCACGAGATTCGAATTGTGATATTGTGACAGTGACGGAATCGTGATAATCGATTGTCGTGCTTTTATCTCATTTCTAAATGAAATAAAATAAAATCTTGATTTAAGGGGATGAAGTAGCCAGTAAAAGCGAACGTTTTATAAATTCGTTTCGGAAATACGTTGCAGGCATGAACCTGGTAGAAAACCGGAAGTTACTTACCTGAAAGCGTCATCACCCGCTAGACAATACAAAAACTGTCGCCACTTTGGCAAACACAGTTCCGTTTGCGTTTGTCTCTCCATTGTCGACGGTTTACAGGTTACCGCCGCTGACATCGTGAATCTCGTGCTCATTCCCAATGTAGTTGAATCCGGCTGAAGCCCGCAACCGAAAATAGAAAGCACATCGACGAAAAATGACGAAAGGATTTTAGAAATCTTTTTCTTAAGGGGGTAAAATAAAGAATGTTAATTTCTACAAAAGTGAAAATCATGAAATTTTAAACATAGCTCTTCGGTTGAAAGTTAGGAACGACGGTTTCAACCGATTCTGAAAAATCGACAATTAAGGGGGGGTAAAACGGGAAAAGTCATTTTTCAAGGGAAATACGTCGTTTTTTAAATGAAAAACCAAGATAAATTCGACCGAGATGACTTGAAAATTGAAATGACTTGTGTCAGCTTCGAAAAAAAAAAAACTTTAAGAGGTTATGGGTTATAAATTATCTCTCGAAATCGGAATTTCGACGAGATTTCATTTGGAGTTTGGAAACTCACGTTGTAAACGGCGCAGAGTACCGAACCTCGTCTTCTGGAGGAAGTACCGACGGAGGTTTCCGAATGTACAGTTTGGGGGCTTCGAGAATTGATGGGGCTCAAAGTTTCGTCGTACTGATTGTCCTGGCTGTTGTCGATCATGACGACGTCTTCCCATTCTTCCCACTCGCTTTCATCGATCGGTATTTCACCGCTTCCAACCTATCGACGTCCGAATAAAACAGCTCTCGTTGAAGAACCGCCGCAATAGTCCACAAACTGGATTGTTAATTCCGTTTAACTCGAAAACATGAGAAATCGCGCGTACAAAGCGCGAGAAGATAAATTAACGCGGACGAGGGCGAGTATCCGCGCAACACGAAAAGCGGAGGATTAAATGAGACACGAAGTACGATAAGAACTGGGAAATAATCGGAGCGTGTACAGGGAAAGAAGAGCCGAGGGCAAATTCTGGAAATTCCCATTGGCGTCAATGTTTTTTCTTCGTTTGGGTTTGTTTGGGTCGATCAGCTTAAAGAGAAAAAAAATCTTGTTTGTTTGGGTTCGTTTGGGTTCGGATAAATCAGCCTAACGAAAACAAAACAACTTGGTTTGTTTGGGTTTGGATTTGGGTTTGTTTGGGTTTGGGTTTGGATTTGGGTTTGTTTGGGTTTGGGTTTGTTTGGGTTTGGGTTTGTTTGGGTTTGGGTTTG
>JAPYZI010003510.1:0-17506 GCA_030523105.1 Ophioninae sp. A BG-2022a | reverse complement strand
AATTACTTTTTAAAAAATAAACTTATATTTTAAATTTGGTTTTTGAGAATGTTATAGTTAATCAAAGATTAAAAATTTAATATTAATATTAAATCAATTATTTTTAGTGTTTTATTTATTCGAAAATGCTCGACAAAAATGTGTCGATTTTTATTAATTTTATTGATGTGGAAAATTAAACGTATTTTAATTCATGACAAATATTAAAAAGTAAATTTATGAAAAAAAAGTCATGATTTTTCACAAGACCATGACAACCTAACTCATAGTAATGATTTTGATATAGCTATATCTTTGTTAAATATCTGGTTTTACTTTTTTTTTTTAATGCCCGGTTTAACATGAAAACCGTAAGGTTTTTCTGAAGACACGTTTTAGCAGTTTGGTAGTTCTTGATCAATAGGTGAAAAAATACAGGGGTATAAAAAAGAATCATAGCGGTTGAAAATCGGATTATCCCAGTAATATCTTCGAGATGTATTTGTGCGCGGAAGAAACGACCGAGTGTAACGGCTGCTGTGGGATTGGAATCCCTCCCCCTTTCCATATCGGTCACATCAAGGGGAGAAAAGGGATTTCATCTACCGGAGAGCGGGAATTCCTGTCCCTGACCTACCGCGCCTTGAAGTTCCTTGACTTTCATCCTCTCCCCATTTACTTTCGCTGGTTCCTCCCCTAGGATCATTTCCGTGAGAATGATTATTTTTTACGTTCGTAGATCAAATATCCGTTTGTAGGACTAATCTTTGTGGAATTTATTAATGATAGAATAGTGGGGAATCTTTTAAACCATTATCCGTTTTTTTCACTTATACCACAAAAGTTATGGAGGCACCAAAAAAAATTCTTGCTTCCAGTCTTATTTACAATTATTTAATGTCTAAATACTGTCACTTGGACTATATTGTTTGGACACTGATCAGACCAATTGTGTCAAGAATGGTGATGTAGTAATTAATTTTAGTTAACGATTCAATATCAGTGCATTTTATTGTATTTAATATATTTAAAAATGGTATATTTTTATATTCAATCATTTTTAGATAATAATGTTGGCCTAAAATATCAAATTGGTTTATTGGGTAAATAATACAATAATGAATAATTTTTCGGTTATAATTTTAATAAATCCAGTAACTGCGTAAATAATTTATCAAGAATTTGGCAATTAATTTTGATGAACAATTTACTATTTACATGTTTTGTAAATAATATAATTAATAATTTATAATTTGAAATATTGAAGACACAATTAATAATTAATTAATTGAAACATGAAGACTTAATAAACAATTTATTTATCGAAATAATATATTATATTTTTTAAATATAACGATGAAGATTTTACTGTGCGATTTTGGTTGGTAACCCAACTTGATCACTCGGGAACACGACGAGGTTGGAAAGGTCTTTGAGAACGAACTCTTGATTGAGCTGCTTCTTCGTTGAAGCGTTTCACTGTCAGGCCATTAACTAGCGCGACTCGGGTATCCGGTTTGTCACTCGAGATCGGTAGTGTTTCTCAGACCTTTTTAACAGCACGTGTCTTGGCAAGAAAAGCCTCGCGGGCACGGAATCGCTTCGATCGAAAAGTAACACTGGAAAATCAGGTCGAGTATTTTTTCAAATACGATCGCTCGTAGATGTACGAGTGAATTAATATTTATAAGGAATAATATACTATTGGTTGCAATAGTACAACACATTCAGGAGGCACATCGGCAAAAACCATATTTTTTTCTGTCGAATTTTTTTTTTTCTCGTTCGCCTTGAAGTTTAGTCTCAAGAATATCGGGTGTAAATTTTATTCTGATTATTCGAAATATGGTAAAAGTTATAAGCGATTCACTCGGACCGAGTCTTCAAGTTTTAAAATTTCTTTTCGCAAACCTTAATAAAGATTATCTCGAAACGTAATTTTTAACGACTGTTCCTAAAGTATTCGGAAAAATGACTCGATTAATATTAATTAGATTGAAGGTTGTTACGTTGCGACGCAACCAATATTATTATTGTTAAATCGCTGTCTTTTTTTTCCATTGAAATCGTGAGTAAAATACCTCAATAATTTTACACATCTTTATTGTGATAATCTAGTTTTCAAATCTTAAAAAATATATTTCGCCAAATAAAGGGTCTAAGGAAATAAAAAATGGGAAAAGAAATTTCATTGCGTCGAATCGAAAATTGAAGTTATCGAAAATTGAAGTTACCAAATAAAAGTAATTTTCCATCTGTCGCCATTTCGTGAAAAATATTTGTTTAAAAAATCCTAGATCGCAAAGGACTTTATGCGTTACATTAAATATTTTGTTGTTGTATTTTTTGTGTCGGTGTAATTTCAATATTAATATTTTTGAATAATACAAATTTCAATAAAATTGTAAAATTACTTTTTGAGGTATTATACAAAATTCATGTTTTTTCGACGTTTTTAGCACTGTGTTCGATTTTGTTCAATTTCGTATTTTCTTTGAAATCAATATTCACGAGGGAATGAGTATTTTTGGCTAAAAGTTGGTTTCCTGAATTCTCTTGGAATAACTTTCTCTTAGTAGCAGTGGGCTCTCGAGTGTCCGTGTAGGAGTGTGGGGTGGGAGGTGATAAATCTTCATCGCCGGTTGCCGATCTGTGGCGCCTAAAGTCCACTGCGTGGATACGTACACCCACAAGTTTCGCTATTCTCGGAAGCAATTTAAGGGTGAAGAAAGATTTACAGCGATGTATATTCGAACGGAAAAAATATGGTCGAAGCGTGGAAGGGATAAAAAAAGGGAAGCCCAGATTGATTCGGAATGTTTATCGTGCCTCGGTGAACTCTCGGAAATATATAAACGTACAAATAAACCAGGAAAATATTTACAGGAGTTGAAGAAACGCAGATTTCGTTTAAAATTAAAATGATTTATTTAGAATTTCGAGAAACGTGAAATGTATATAAAAATAGAACAAAAATTGGGAAAAGGACAGCTAGAGCGTTTCAAATATTTTTATTAGAGTTCCCGATCAAAATTTATTAAGCTTTTTTACTAAGACGATAAAAATATACAGAAAAAATTACTCAACGAAATAAAAAAGGATTCAATACAAAAATGAAAAAACTGTGATTACGTAAATAAAAAAATATAAGTGACAAAAAGATGTACATTTTAAGCAAGTAGTGAATAACGAAATAAAAAGTGAATTCTTTCTTCATTTCTTCTTTTCTTTTTTACTTCCGATTTTTTCTCTCTTTTGTTATAGTCTTTAATTTTCGTAATTTTCAGTTATTATTTTCTAATGCCAGTAAGAGAGAGAGGGAAATTAATGTCTGGTATCGTTTTATTTTTTCCATGTTTTCTCTCTCTTTCTATCTCTTTTCCCCCAATTTCGTAATTTATCCACTAGCCTTCCTTGTTATTTGCGATATACTATATTTTTACTTGTTTTTTTGTGTCTTTTTTTCACGAAAGCGGGAGAAGAGCATAAAAGGAACATCGAAAGTCGATGAGATGAAGCAAACTTTCGGTCTTCGTCGTTTTCTCTCATATTTGCGATTCTTTACCCATCATTTTCCAGCGAGATCGAGTCGTAGATGAAAGGCTAAATAACGGTGAAACGAAGAAAAGTAAATTCGCTATTCAATCGTGATGGTACATATTCATCCTGATAAATTACGTAACGTAAATATTATTCCAATTACTATCGTCACGGGTTAATTGAAACAACTCTCTCAACTCTCCTTTGCCAGTAAAATCAACTTCGACATATTTTTACTTTTGCCGAAGAATTATTTACGAATCGCGCTCGACCTACCTTCTCACGAGCTTGTCCCGCAGGAGTCGTCGACCGAGCGTTGCGAGAGGACCGACCAGCGGGAAGATCTGTTGCCGGTTACGCGTCATTTTCTTCCTAACGCGGAACCGCACTTTAAATTCACCAGCGATGAAAATAACAGAAAAAACGCGAATAGGGTGGAGAAATAAAAACTGTCAGTTCGATACTTCAAAGTGTCACAATTGTCTTTTGAACTCCGTCTGAATTCGTTAAAACTCAGCTGATCCGTCCTCACGCGCTTTTTCAGCTGGAGCTCTCACTTCCAGCATACGTGAAGTTTTTCTGTATTTTGACGAACCTCGACTGCATGTGTGTGGGAATTAGAATATGTGTTTATATTTTTATCGAGCGCGTGATTCTCTACAAAATGCTTTTTTTTTCAACGTCCTACGATGAAAATTGGATGAGATATGCCGGTGAGAAGTGTCAGCTCAGCATTTAGCTCAGCGCGGAATATCTCGACCAATTTTTGTCGTACGGCAATGAAGAAAAAACCGTTCCATTCGCAATAATACCCTCCTCACCAAGAGAACCCTGGCAGTCGTGAATCATGTGTGTTCCCGTTGAACGTAAAACGCGGACTTGGGAGTGTGCGAATTTTTTTTTTGGCGTTACGTTGAGAGAGACAGCTGAACGCGTTTGTAATATTCCCTTTTTATTGGCCATGTACGCTCGGTGTACGAACAGGAACGTTGTGCCCTTTCGGTACGGCGCGGTTTTTCCCCTCGCGTCCTTGGTACTTCGTACATTGAAAACGTACATGAATACGTATATACGCGTAGGTAAATCCCAATGAACTCGCTCTCGCGCGCGCGCTCTCGGCACACTTATTTTTAGATGACTCGGCGAGGAGAGGAGGATCAACGATATCCGGCGAGTGAGTATTCACAAGCAAATCTTCGCGGTCGTGCCGGAACGTTTTATGAGTTCAACAGCTCCCGGGGCACCGAGAGGGATATACCGTGGGCTGTCTAATAAATTTTTTAAAAATCACGGACCGGAGTACTAAAGTGCCTCTCTCCGTTTTCCCCTCAGTATCTATCGAAAGTTCAAAATTTAGTGGCTCGTGACGGAGAAGTTTGACGCGAAAAGCGCTCAAGATGACGCCCACTTTGCTACTGCTGATGTTTCCACGCGCACGAGTAACAATTTAGCGAGGGTGTGGCGAGCACAGATCGGAAGTGAAGAGAGAACGTGTCGTCGCGCGAAGCGAATAAATTTATATATGGTGATGTATACCGACAGATAGATAGTTAGCGAACGGAAGAAGGGCAAGGGAGGAGAGTAACACTCGTGGGAAAACAATAGCTGTTCATCGATTTAAACGAGCGCAGAAATTAATGCGAACCGAGCACCAATGGGGGTTCGAGTGCTTTTATGCGTACTTTGCATATTGTATTAACATTATATATGTATGTATGGATATTCTATTTTTTAAATTGTATGTGTATTATTGTGATTTACAACTATTTGGGTTCCATTAGTGAGCACGCAGGGAGGTTCATTGCGAGTAGAACGCTCTTTTTCGAAACGTCGTGCGATAAAAATTAGCCAAGATATCGCGTGCTGAGCTCGATGTCGAGTCGAGAGTGATAGCTCACGCACGATCTTTGTTTCTTTTAAGCATTGAATAGTAACGTAATCAATAGAATCGTATTACAGATTTGTAAAACCAGTCATCGGTGATAATGATTCTGTAGGGAATCAGAAAAATCCGTTTGCTCAGCATCGGACTCAGCACGGTATATCTCGATCAATTTTCGTCGCACGACATTCGGAAAAAGACCGTTGCGTTCGCAGTGACATACCCCACATCATTCTTCGGTTTAACCGATCACCATCAATTTTGATAACCTGAAATTTTGTAAAAAAATGCGTTCCGTTGAAACAAGCAATTTTACTGCTCGCGAATCGTCCTGTACGAGTTCGAAAACACACTCACGCTATGTTGCATTTGCAAGGTACCGAATAAATCGTTTAACGGATATAATAACAATTGAAACGGGAATTTCGATGCACGAAACGGGAACGCGTTCGCACTGCGTTTATCCATTCACGGCGAACAATTCCCACGCGTCGTATATAGACGAATCCCTCGGGCGGATAAAACGAGCGCGGGTCGAGAATACGCAGGGGACCACATTCCTCTGAGCGATCGCTTTATAACGATCCACGTAACGACTATTTAATGCACTGTCATCCGAATTCGTGGACTTTTAGCGGGAGAGCACGGATATCGGTATTGCTCGGTGAGTGGCGAAAAGACGAGATCGCGGAGATGCAAACGAGAAAACGCGGTGAGGGCGCAGTTTTGAGCAAACGAGAGGGATAGAGTGTACGGTATGGACGAGAGGATATCGACGACTGTGTCGGCGATCGTGACTCGCCGTACACGGCGGAATGACAGATGCCGGTTTTGCGCGCGTGGATGATGGCGGGAAGGGAAAGGCCAGATGCAGAACGAGGGGAGGGAGAAAACCCACGACGGGATGTGGGGACGTGGGCTTGTTGGGTTCTTCGGATGCCTGTGGAAATAACGCGATCCGGGATCGTTGGTCCATGCCGATTTCCATACGCTCGATCTTTTTCCTCTCTGCTCTCGACCCAACCTCGCCGCCTTTTTTTATTCTTCAATTTGACACTCGATTATTAATTACGACGTTTGCATCGTCGGAACGCAACTTCTTTGATGTCTTCGTTGTAACGCGTAATTTATTTTAATTAGTTTTGGTTCACTCATTAGTACAAAAAAAAACCGTTTCCGTTTTTCTTTTACATCTTAAATCGGAGAAAAGAGATATCGGTGATTGAAGAGAAAATCAACAGTTTTATTTCGCTCCAACGATGCAATGCGGTAGTGGTAGAAGTAATTTCGTTTTCCTGTTTGTATCTCATTCTCATATAATTAAACTTCTCTCATTTAATAATTATTAATTTTCGTTAACGTTTAACTTATAAGACTTGTTTAGGTCAGGTTTATTAGATTTTTTATATTATGATCTTATGATTCTCGTTTTATTATTTTAATTTTTGTGTGAAGTTTCACTATTTATTTCAATTTCTCGTTCGTTCTTACTATATATTTTTCATCTGCATCAAATCTTTTTCAAATTGTTTTTTTTTTCGTTGCATATAAAATCATCATTTCTTAAAGTGCTGTTAGAATTTTTTTACAAGAAAGAATTCTTTTTTTTTTCGTTACAACCGATAAATCAATGTTCCTCTGTTTGATCTATTATTTTCGTTAATTAATATTCCATTATATTTGTCCACTTTTATTATTATTTATGTATTATTATTATTATTATTATTATTATTATTATTATTATTATTATTATTAATATGTTATTAATACATACTTATTATATTATTATTTTTGCGATTAACTTTATTATTATTACCATTATTCTCGCAGCATTATTTTTTTATCTTTCACATGAAATAATCATTTTGTAAATTCCTGTTGATGTTACATCTCATTACGGTCCTACCTTTACCTTTCTTCGAGTTCACTGAATCGTAATAAATATAATCGAACACTATCAATCGAGCGATCAATTTCTACCTTGATTCCCCCTATCTCAATCTTTCCCTATCGATGCCTGTCGGATCTCAAGATTCAAACGCGCCGCGAATCCTCCCGAGACTGTGCGTCTATCGGGCGAGCTCTCGGAGCAAGACTGCGACGACTCGCTGTAAATCAGCTTTTTCCAAAAGTATCCGCAGCAACGCGCGTACTTTTCAGAATCTTTGCTCATCCTTTCGATCTTTCGAGCCACTTCTCGCGCTTTCTCCCCTTTCACTCATCTCCTCGGTTCGCCCTTTTTCCCTAAGCCTTATTTTGCTTTTGACGCCATAAATTTTTTTTTTGTAATTTTTTGTTCTCTTTCGCAAGTCGCTTTTGACGCGCGCTCTCGTTGCAAGCGGCATTACGGCTCTGGTACAAATATAGATACGTATATTTATTTATTTTAGTATACGAGGGCTTCTCTCCCTCGCCATCAGCGAGATATTCACTTTTTTTTTAATGGCCTTGCCATTTTTGCTCCACTTGAGCGCGAGTGCTTTCGACTTTTATTTGTTTTTTTTTTTTCGAATGGCAAGTTAGGGAGTGACCATATATAATTTTAATTTTGAAAATCGAATTCTTTCGCTTCTTCCTTTTGTGGCGGTGAGTCTTGACGAAAAGTTGCAATTTTTGAACAATCGAGATTTATTTATTTATTAAATTTGAGAGAAATCAGATTTTGTTTATTAATTTTTTAGTAGAAGAACCAATACATTTTTAGTTGAAAAAATAATATAATGCAGTCGAAGTATTTTTAATACTGACATGTATGTAATTAAAATGACGTTTCCATTGTTGCAATTCAACGAAAATTATTCGATTAAATGATTATTTTTTTCATTGCTTGCATAGATATTTTCTTTTGTATCTTAATATTTTTGCTTATAATTCTTAGGAGTGTTTCTAAATTTTTTCTAATATTTTTTTACGTATTATGGATTTTTATTGGAATAAAAAAAATCAATAAAATTTCGTTGAGTTCAACCGATTTAAACTTTGACTGTTTCGTGTGCGAGTAATTCGCGTGGTTGAAGTTTTCCATTGGGGACTTCGATCGACTGTATATAAATCTACACGTACTTAGTATAGAGAGGGTGCGCCTCAATGTTAGGAAAAAACACAACGAAGGTCGGACGGTTTAATCGATAAGAGAGCGAGTATGCGTGTGGCATTTGAATCTCATTAAACTGACGTCGAAATTCTTGGCTGCATAATTAAAATAAAATTGTATGAAATACAGAAAATAATTCAATGGCCCGATCGAAACTTACGACATTTACACCATTTTTAAAATGGATTAACGTTTCTTTTAAATGTTAAAAATTTTTGTTTTAAAATATATATGAACATTTCTTTTTAGGATTAATACGTTCATTATTAATCGATATTTTCCAAATGAAAAAAAAATAAATTTTAGCAAGACCGAGTGTCGATAAAATATTAAATCCTAACGTTAGAAGAAAAAATGACTTTTGTTACTAAAATTTGTTAGAGAAAAAAATATATATAATTCTTTAGCTCAAGTTTTTTATATCGATTGATAGCAATAAAAAGAGCACGAATAACTCAAAGAAACCTACCATATATTTTCTCACTTATATACGAATTTCCTTGCAACAAAATTTTGCATCACATAAAAAGATCTTAAAAAAAATAAACAATTTAAAATCACACGCGCACGCAAAACATACATCGGCATGCTCGTTTGCGTTTGTGTTATCGGTTTGCCTCGAGCTACCAATCAACGACGGATGACGAATTACGCGTCAATCGAATCGATTTCTCCAAGGCAATTTTCGTCGTCGAGTTATTAGCGCCACGATTAAAAGTGGAGCAAACAGCCATCTTTGTCGCTCGTCGTCCCTCGTCATGACTCACGGTCATTCACGCGCGCACACGCAGACCTAGAGGGGGGCCAATTTCCATATCGAGTAACCGTAAAGATACCGTGCAGTGATAAGCTTGGATTCGTTACTATTAAAGTTTTCAACACTTGCAAACGTACGTCCGTGTTCACGCGATAGCTGTATATGGTTAGAAGCGAGCGTGAAAGGGAAAGAAAAAGAAAAAGGATCAAATAGAGGGCTGAAAAGGTGCAAAAAATAATCAATGCAAGAAAAAAGATAAAGAGAAGGATAAAGTTAAAAAAAAAAAGGTAAAAGAGGTTATAAATACAAAGAAAAACCGATAAAATTAAAAATACAGTAAAAAACGGTCGAAAAACATTATAAATACAAACAAAAAACGATAAAATCAAAAATGAAATTCAAAAAGTGTAAAAACGGCGATCAATTCAAAAACAAAAATAATTTTTAAAAATGCAATTTAAAAAAGGGTAAAAAAATAATAATATTTATTGAAAAATGAAGAAGTGGAGTTTGAAAAAAGGTTAAAAAGGCTATAAAGACGGCAAAAATGTAGAAAAGGGTCGGAGGGTAAAAAAAAAAAGATGGAAGAGTCGTCAAATAGAGGGGAAAAGCTCCAAACTCCGCGACGAGAAATATCGTCGGTGAATTTTTGCAAAGAGAAGGATCTATTCGGTGTACAACGTACGTTGGCTTTACCGTGTGTGCAAAATCGAGAAAAGCTGGCGGGAGTTTCGTAGTGGAGAAAGGGGGAGGGGAGGAAGTTCGAAAGAGAAGAAAAAAAAAGGTAGAGGCAGCGCACACTTTCTATATAGCTCCGAGGTAAATCGTAGGCGATCAAGCGCAGATCGCCGCGCCGTGAAAGAGGCAAACAAGAGATATGGCAGAGGAACGCCTTGGTATTTGCACGCATACGTACATTCGACCGAAATATGTCAATCGGACTTGAAAACCCAAAAAATTCTTGTATATTTAAATATATACATATATGTATACATTTCGGTCTCTACTCACTTTTTTTATACGTTTCTTTCTTACGATATATTTTTTTTCTCACTTTTGCATCTTATTTCCGTTTTTTTTTTTTTTTTCATGTTACATCATTAGCACTCTGACATAATTTAAAAATTTTACCGTCGCAATTTCAATAAACAATATTTGTTTTAAACAGACGATAAAAATAAATGCTGAAACACATACTTTTCTCACAAAAATAATAATATTTTTAAACAAACGAAAATTTACGAAATAGATACTATCGAATTCCGAAGATGCAATTTGCTATACATTTTGTTTTTTCTTTTCTTTGTAGAAAATCGAAAACGCGCTCGAAGTGACGTAGGCGTGTTGAATCATGAAAGCGATCGAAATTATAGTCGTGTTATAATTGTGGATAGGATGCGCGAGACGGTTCACGAATGGGAAACCCTGGTGAGCCGCTCGTCCATATCGGCCGAGAGTCTCCGCGTCGTCTTCGTCGTCTGGTCGCGACCGACTTTGTGGGTGGACGGAACCCAAGTCGGGAGAATATACCGTTTACACGTTGCGTACGTGCTGCGAGAAAGTGCAATGAGCTCTAGTCATATGTTATATATTGATACACATACATATTTATATACGTTAAAGACAGCATAAAAGTGCCTAACATTGTTAAAAAACAAAGAGGGTGACTCGTGCTATTTTACGGTACTAATAGTACGAGGTTAACCTTTTTGTTGGTATAAATAACGGCAGAAATATATAAAACTACCAAATATAAAAAAGATCTGTAATAAATTAATTACATCTATTGAATGATTAATGAAATAACTATAAAGACATTAGTAGTTTATAGAAGTTATTATCAATGTAATTGTAATGATAGATTAATTTATCGAAGTGATTATCATGATGAATTTATTAATAATCAATAGTTAATTAAAACAACTAATTATCAATACCAATTAGTATTATAATATATTATATATTATATTAATTGATTCGTATAATTAATATAATATATTTAATTCACTGAATATTTCTTAACTGATATTTACGTTTTTTATTGTTAAAATCCGCACATATCGATGGCTAATACAGTGAATAATAAATATTTCATCACCAAATAAAATTAATTAAAATGAACGATCGCTTTATCAATCAAACGAATCATGTAATCAATTATACTAAAACAATTTAATTTAATCAATTTATTAATAAAACGAATACGTTAATAATATTTAATAGAATAATTTGTATGTAAAAGATTATTCGATTTTATAGTTTTATATATTCCTGCTGATATGTATCCCTATATACATATATAGGTACATAAGTTTTATAAGGTTGTTTTCCATGATGTGCAAATATCGTGTGTACATGAAGTTACAACTCTATTCCGTATTCTACGACAGAGTTTACAGTGCAAGACACCTCGTAACGGACTCTTGAGAGACGAAGACAAAAAAACGGAAACGTCAATGCTGCTTTTAACCGGGATATGTATATATGTGTATATGTATACATACAGGTTTGTGAGTGTACGTTTTCGTCGATAATTACATATGAATATATATATATATATATTTATTAATGATATTTCGTAAATATATCGTTATTTTTTTGTTTCCTTGACTAATTAATTGACGTTTGCTTTGTAATCGGGTTGGAAGTTCCTTTTCGGATTTGAAATCGGAGTACGAAATAAACGCGTCTCTCTCTCTCTCTCTCTCTCTCTCTGACAGAAGACATTCGCGAACACGCGCATGCACGCAGTGAAATGTCATACAAAAATATTGGCTAGGTTTCTCTCCCTCGGGGCGCAGAGTGTGCAAACAAAACAGAAAGATAGCGCACGTTTTTCCGCGTGTGTGCGGGAATCCGTATGTATGCGTCCAGGCCACTCACGATTCAGCGATAATCGTGAGAGTCACGGGTAATGCAAGATCACACCCGCTCAGAGAGGGCCGTGCGCGCGATTTGTGCGTGCACACTTCTCACGACTGGTGTCACGTCCACTAGCGTCGTAAACGCGCGATACGCACATACAGCTTAGATTTTGCGCGAAAATATTAAAAAACTGGACTATCATTATTATTTGCTTCTATCATTTATTTGTTTCATTTTTATTTTCTTACTTTTATTTCATAGGGTTTTCTTTTTCAGTGGTTCAGATATTTAAAAATGTATCAGTTGTTTCTAACAAGTTAAATTTTCAAATTTAAATGCAACATTTTTCACATCAATTCATTTTACATCTATTAATTATTATTATTATTTACCTATTTCTAGTTCTTTTACAAATTCATCCACTTCATATACTTTGAAATTTATTATTTGGTACTAATATCATTATCGCTATTCATCATTATTATTGATTTTTTAGAATTTGTAATTTATTGTTATTATTACTGTTATTATTATTATTATTACGCGTTTTGAGAACTAGCTTATTCGTCGACCACTTACGCGAAAGAAAAATGGACAGAAAGTACAGTGAGAGAATCGCGAACGAGGTAACGAATCCCGTGCAATGCCGGAGAGGTGGCGAGTCGTAGAATAGCGAGGCACACGCGGGATTTATAACTCGTCGCTGTTAACGGCGCGGGCCAACTGGTCTGCGCTAACGTACGTTTCGATGGAAAGGAAAAGGCCGAAGCTCGACGACGACGACGACCACCACTACCAGCACGACCACCACCACCATGAGGACGCGAGAACCATTCGCGTTTGGGCTCGAGGTGGTTGGGGTGCAACCCCTCTTTGTCAACGACCACCGAGGGTTACCGTATTTCGCCTATTGTGTATTCGCGGTTGGACGGACGAACGTGCACACGCACATGGAGGGCCGAATAAGAATGAGCCCGAAGGAACGTTGAGGAAGCTTGCGAGCTTGTGTGCTAGTATTTTCGACTCGAAACTCGTTGACGGTACCCGTTTAACGACTTTCGTGTAACTTTATTACCCAACGTCACTGGTCGATCAATTGGATGGTAGAATACGGTCGTAATGGGAATTTGGTCCGGTGCGATTGATCAAATAGTGTTTGGAATAAATATGGTAATACGTACAAGCTCACTTCGGTCAAGTTTGTTCGAACGAGACCGTTTGGGTTTCGAAGTCGAAACTGTTTGGGTTTAGGAATAAACCCAATGTACTTTGAGGTTTCTACGCTGGTTTAACTTTTATTTGTTCATTACCGTTCATTGGTTATATTTGGAATACGGAAGTATTTGTAGAAAACAAGGTTTGTCATTGACATTTCGGAATTTGACCTTCCCACGACCTTAGCTTTTATAACCAAGGTCAATTTTCCATTGTCATCTCCTTCCTTTCTTCGAACCAGACAACTTTTGTCGAAAACATTTTTCTCCACCGTTCGTACTTTGCGAGATACAAGCTTGTGAAACATCATTCACAAGCCACCCTGTATCCATATAACGGGTGGTCGATTTCGGATTGACAGAATCGAACAGCTTCCCTCCCTGATATCCACGACGTTAACCTTGGTCGTCTTTACTTTCTCATCCCCTGTTGCCTTATCTTCGCAGATAAAAAAAACAAATGAAAAATGAGTAGGTTAATAAAAAAAGGCCGAAAGAAATAGCCTGTCGTAGTTATATATATATATATATATATATCGTATCTCGAACAAAGGCAAGCTCGGAGCCCCGGCGCAAGTCGCGTTTTAACGGTGCTCGTACTTAGCATCTGAATGCGTCCATTGTTGCGTTTTAACGCAGAGAAAAATTGCCACGAAAAAGTAACGTTGTATCAACGTGTACGTACATCGACGAACGTTTTTTTTTTTATCATTCTTTTCTTTTTTTCCATCCTCATCTTTTTTCTACTTCTTCACTAAGTACAATACGGATAATTGCAGTTAGGCGTGAGATACACGTCAGTTACGAGAAAACGCGATGCATTATCGTTTAACGGGGATTTTAAGGTTTACAGGGTGTCCGCAATGTCGCACGTCGATTTTTACACCTTCAACTCGTTGCTCAATTCCAAGGAGAAAAGTCCTTATCGATTTTCCTTCTGGAAGTACCGCTTTCCAGATATGATAAAATATACAGGAACAGGTGATCACGGTTTCGTAAATATCACGAACTTCTCACGAAAGATACATAGTTTCCAAGAATTATTTTAGGTTAGGTGACGTAAATTTGTGATTTTATCGTTTTTGCTGTGAACCCTCTTGCAATCGAATTCTCCTTTTGTCTAGTGCAGGGACACTTCTTACGTGGACGATTATGGAGTGATCGATTCTGGTTCGATTTTCATGCTTATCGGTTTGCGACTCGACATTTATGGGAGAGAAACGATTTGGGACCGAGTATGGATGGTTGCGTTGGATGCCTGGGTATATATATATATAAGTATATAGTTTTAATGTATATAGATATATATATGTGTGTGTGTATGTGCAAGCGTACCCAGGTGCATTCCGGAAATAATGGGGCACATGAACGGGCGCGATGAGTTCGTCGCATGGATGCATACAGGGTGATTCATAAATATTTCCTCACTGAACGTAACGGGTGTGTCACTGTGAAAGAAAGTGTTTTTTCGGATCGTGCAACGAAAACTGGGTGGGTCATTCGAGTCCATATTCGAAGCATTACAAAAATGTCACGATATATGGTATTTTATTCTTAACTGTAATAAAAATAATTCGACGTTTCTTCCTCAATTAGAAAAGAAATCCTTTGCCCTTTTCTTAATCACATTAGAATCTGTTATAGGAATTTGGAAATTGAATAGACAAAGACATTTGAAGATTTCTTTTTATTTAGAAATAAATTACTAAATCTTCTAGAATGTATACAATTCATTAATATTTAATTTTTAACATCAACTAAAAAGCAATGTCAACTAAAAACACACAAATTTCAGAAAGTGTAACATTTTTTGGTAAAAAAAATATTCTTTTTCATAAAAAAAATGTCTTAACCTCTTTCTTAATGGAAACAATATTTTTTCTTAATTCAAGAAACAAAAACAAGTTTCCTCTTAGATAAGAAAAATCATTAAACATTGTTATTAACAGTAAAAAAAAAAAAAATAAAAATACCAATAACATAAATTTGCGTTACGAATCGATAACCCGGTTCCATAATTATCGTTAAGGATTCTACTGAAGAAAAAAAAAAACAAAAAAAAAAATTCGAGCATGCGCAATTGACGTTATCATTTCAGCGTGCGATATCTCGGTCAATTTAAGTCGGAGGGCATTGAGAAAAAGAGCGTTTACATCGGAACGGCGCGGCCTGTATACTGACCGGCTCAACCCGTTAGTTATGAATGGGCATGTATTTCGTATCGACAACTAGCATGGCGGTAAGCGCGTTATAAATTCAACATATAAATACAAACGCAAAGTTTGAACACACTGACACGTACAGTGCCGCATACGTTCGCTCAGATATCGCGTCCACGTGAAAGGCCGGTGAACGTAAAGTATCGTATAATAGAGTTTACGTTGTACGCGGATAGGTACAAAGACGGGGAGTACGCGATAGGGCTTTGGAGCAGCTAGGCACGGTTCGACCTCTTCGACAATCAGACGGCCGTAACTTTTGTGAGTTCACATTGAAAAATAGCACAGAATAGATCTTTGGGCTTGTCGAAAGTCAAGGTATTGGTTTTTCCTTGCTTTCTCTCTCTCGCTCTCTCTCTCTCTCTCTCTCTCGCCAGGTTCCTCCACGTGGCATTCGCCTTCAGTCTTGGGGGCTTGATGGCTGCATACGGCGAGCCGGCTGCACTCACCGCATCCCTGGTGGAAGAGCATGCCAGACATTGTGATCCGGATGGTTCCCCCAGCGGTATATGGCAAAGTCGCGCGACGGGTTTTCGAGTTACCTCTCTACGTGCCATCTCTCTCCCTCCCTCTGTCTTTTCAATTTTCTCATTATTATTATTGTGGTTTTTTATATCATATGAAAGTTCATATATAAATGATGTGTTATTTTATCATATATTATATAATAATAAAAATAATAATAATATATTGAATTATTCATTAAATGCATCGTTTAATCTTATATTGTATATTATATATTATTTGACAATCCGCGTGAATGTCATAATTATTGTTCAATTACTTTTTGAATCCTCGAAGAGACGTTTTTTTTTCGAAGGGACAAATACGTAATTATGAATTTATGGACAACAGCCTGCGTAGGTATTTTAATGGCATTTACTGCAAAAAGACGATGAAGCTTCTATGCAAAAAATGCACTCACGTTTTTAACTCAAATTTAAAAAATGCTGAAAAATACAGATAAATGCACAATAATAATAATAATAATAGTAATAAAATAATGTAGTAATAAATAATATTGATAATATTAAATAAATTAGTATAATAAATATAACAAACGAATACAATGATTATTTTTTTTATTATTATTATTAAATTGATTCTTATTTATCAATTTTACTTTTTCGGTCCAGTTTTGAATTTCAGTCTCGTTTTTCAAATTTTTTTCTATTCATGAATGGTTTCACGTAGTTTAGGGCGTTACAGGGGTAGCACTCGCTTTCTCCCATTTTCTCTATAAATAACAAATATAAACGCGTTGCTCGTTGAACCTGAAATGCAACGAACCTTTAATACGATTAAGAGTACGATTAAGACGAACATGGGTATAATTAATGAGTCGAAAGTGTACAAATTCAACGTAATTACGAATGAATTTCGTTGCCAAAGCGGAATTCGCTTTTACGATAACTATTGTACTCTTAGTGTACAATAGTTCAGGGTGAATTGGCCCATTTAGCGAGGACGAAAATGTTTCGGGCCGGGAAATTATTAATCCTGGAATAATGGAAGATTTTCGAGGGCTGCGCAGACGAGTTCGAAAGTCCGCTTTTCAAGTTAATATCTTACTGCGTGTATTTCGCACGCTTAAATATTTACATACTCAACGCGATAGATTAATTGTAAGGATATATACACGAGTCTTGTTCAGCCAAACGTGCGATCAGCCTCGGCAACGACGAACTCATTTGCAATTCAAATTACCGATAGGTGGTGCCTCGAAATTTTCGAAATTTAGTTTAACGAACTCGTTTAAATCTCGCTGCCGCTGTGTGAGTGTGGTTATCTATATTTATATGTGTATACGTTAAGAAGGGCCATAAATATATTCGTCGCAGGGACGTCGACGGTCAAGTAGAAATATTGACGTGACGAGAAATTAAAAACGACCGGCCATGAACACACACAGACATATATATATATATATATATGTTTTTATATAATCTATAGATG
>JAPYZI010003509.1:0-18750 GCA_030523105.1 Ophioninae sp. A BG-2022a | reverse complement strand
AGAACTATCAACCGTATTTCGTGTGTGTGTGGGTGTTTGCGCACATAGGAATTAACATAGACGAGGAGGCGGTAGCAGATACGTACAGGGCGACAGGTGTCCGCAACGTTGAAACAAAACGGTTAAAGGTCCGCGTAATATATATATATATATACGCGATACAGGTTTTTCCGCGCGTTGTAACCCGGCAATTTTTCCGGCTCGCGAGAGCGCAAACAAGTCAGCGGTGTGTGCACGCAACGCTTGCGATCCCGTACCGCTGGTAAGGATTTATCGACGGGACGTCGGCTATAACGCGTGCGGATTATATCGATCGACCAAGGGAATTTTAATATCATTATTTTTTTTGGTTCATGGAAGGAATGCATTTGGAAATATGGATTTTTAAATACGATTCGTTTCATATTTTAATTATTTGAAAAAAAAAAATATATATATATATATATATATACACTTTTTTCGTGGAAATTTCTCGTCGTTTACATTTATGTGTATAAAAGAAGATTTAAGAAAAATTGTCGTTATGCTAGAGTCCTCCGTCACTCTGTAATAATCGGAAGAAAAAAAAATAGAAAATGAATCTTGAAAGCAACATCCGTACGCTGTTGGTGAACGAGGATTTTAGAAATATGTTGAAAATTAATCAAACGTCAGTTCAATAAAGTCGACTTTGTGATTTTTCATGATATTTTTGTTACCTTCGAAGGAAAAAGTAGATTTTATTATTGAAATTGAAAGTAATATCGAGGTTCGTCGATAAACTCCCGATGCAACGAAGATCCGTGAATAATTTCATCGAAATCGGTTCAACAGTTTCGGCGTTTCAGATCGACAAATCGGGATATTTAATTCCCAAGGATTTACTGAATTCGCGAGTCGTTAAAAGCCTGCGTCGTTTATGCATTTTCTACAGCTTTTTTCTTCCCTCCCCTCCCCCCGCCCTCTACCGTTTCCGTCAAGTTTTCGGAAACGAAGGGAGGGGGCGGGAATCTCGATACTTCCGTTATTGTCGTGCTAAAGCGATGGTGCGTGTTGAAAACACTTCCAACGTAACCCCCCCGCAGACAGAGCTTATCGATTCGACACATATTCCGTTAAACTTGTGCCATCGATAATACGAAGCTCCGGAGGCGCGTGCGGCACTTGAACTCTTCCAATTTATATGCGGGAGTCATCAGCCTTCGGATTTTTCGTACGTCCGTATGTATCTCCGACGAGTCACTAAAAATTTGGTACTCGATTATTTATTTTATTTATTTTATTTATTTTATTTATTTTATTTATTTTATTTATTTTATTTATTTTATTTATTTTATTTATTTTATTTATTTTATTTATTATTTTATTTATTTATTTACGACGACGAGACGTTAAATCGGAATTCGTAATAAAGTGAACACGAATTACCATCGCGGAGCTACTTAAAAGACTGTTTAATGGAATTGTTGGCTTTTTCGATCGATTATATATTCCTGGATGCAAAAAAAATGCATTCGTTACACTCGTATCGTTCACGTGTCTGTAACGTTCGGTACAGAATTGCACATTATCGAACGCGTGTTCCACCGCGTTGTACAGCCGTAGAGTTGAATCATTGATGATAGATTCATGTCTGTATATTCATTGTCGAGCTGTGCGACATTCCTGACCGGTATAGCCACGAGTATACCCGTGGCTATTCCCAATAACGAAATATGTAAAATTAATAATTAATTTATTAACAATAAGAATAATAATAATAACAATTTTAAATGATCTTAATTCATTAACTTTCAAAGTAATGAATTTTAATTAATAAATTATGTTTTTAAATTAATGAATTTTAATTTATAAATGACATTTTTTAAATTAATCAAAAAATGAACAGTTTAATGAAAAATCGCTATTAGAATACCCCCTAAGAATTAACAAATAATACCCATCCACCCATCAATATAAACACGCAAACAGACATATTATTAGAGTTGACAAAAAATATGGTTCTTCAATATTAAATATAGCTTTTTCAAATTTGTTAGTGGGCAATTCTGAATTACGAAAAAAAAGGGGTGACAATCTAGTATGTTTTTAAAAATTCTCGCACGATTTACGTCTATGAAACGATTCAAACGAATTCGAACTGAAAGTTTCACGACAGTCATAGTTTTAAAGTATTCTTAAGAGATTTCGAGGAAAATATAAAAATGTTGATATCCCGAATTTCTCTATTACAGAACGTAATCAGTATAGATCCACTGTCGAAGACTTGCACTCTGGAGAGTGGACCCGGCGGTGCGGGAAAGGTGTACCAATTCGACGCAGCTTTCGGTTCGTCATCGTCAACGGAGATGCTGTACGAGGACGTGGGATCGGTGATAGTAGAAGCTGTACTGGATGGGTACAACGGTACCGTTTTCGCATACGGTCAAACAGGATGCGGCAAGTCGCATACAATGAGCGGTTTCATAGAGCGTACTCTCGATCATATATTCGAGGCGACATCAACATCGAGCAAAGATACGCGTTATTTGGCACTCTTGAGTTACCTGGAGATTTACAACGAGCGTTTGCGAGATTTGCTTCAAGATACGAACACCGAGGGACTTTTGCAGCTCAAGGAGGATCCCAGTCGTGGCACTTACGTTTCCGGTGGTTTGCGAGAAGTAACCGTTAAGGACGCCGCCGAGTGTACAACGTTGGTGCGTCAAGGGGACGCCCGGAGAGCAGCAGCGGCGACCAAAATGAACGCCGCGAGTTCCCGAAGCCACGCGGTTCTTAGTTTGTCCTTGGAAGCCTTGGCGATAAACGAGGACGACAAACGAGGCGGAGCTGTTAGACGGGGTCGTTTGCATTTGGTTGATTTGGCTGGATCCGAGAGACAAGCGAGAACAGGCGCGACTGGTGATCGCCTGAAAGAAGCGGCTAGCATTAACTTGAGCCTTTCAGCCCTCGGGAACGTCATAAGCGCTCTAGCGGCTGGTAACGGTAGACACGTACCGTACAGGGACAGCAAACTCACCCGGCTGCTCAGGGACAGCCTCGGCGGTAACGCTAGAACTCTCATGATCGCTTGCGTCAGCCCTTGCCATCTCGACGCCGAGGAAACTCTGAGCACCCTCAGGTAAACCTCGATCTTCCAATTTGGCTTCCGCGACCTCCGATCGCACCAGGAAACATCACTGACCAAAAGTATCGCGAAACGAAACATTACGACTATTCAATATCCTAAGAAACTCGAACAAACACGCGCAAACGTAATCCGAACAATGTTGCTTGTTTGGCTGATGTTTCGTCGGGGATAAAATATCCCTAGGATTCTCAGAAACAAACATACAAATACACGCTAACGTAACGCGAATAATGATGTTTTGTTTGAGTGATTTTACGTCGTGTGATGTTTCGATGGCGACGGAACATCACGACGATAAAATATCGGTAGGAATCTCAGAAACAAACAAATTCAAAAACACGCGAATAAACCCAAACAGTTATGTTTCGTCGCGCGATGTTTTGTCAGAACATCGCGATGGGAAAGTAACTCCAGGAAACCCTGGAACGAACTTACAACGACGCGGCAAGAAACCCAAAAAAATCTGATTAATAATGTTTCGTTTGGTTGATATTTTATCTTGTGATATTATGAAACGCTACTGCAAATGTCGTAGAGTCCTTGTTCCTAAACTTTTTTGTATCGTGTTTCATCAAGCTCGTGATGAAACTTGGCTGAAATTGATCACTGTCGTTTTAATAATTAATTGACGGATCTCGTTGCTATTTATCCTTGCACAGGACCGTTACCAAAATTATTACAACTACGTGAAAAATCGCTTTTACCATGAGCCACTATTATAGAACGATCAACTGTATTTCGCTTGTTTTTTTTATTTTCAATGGGACTTCGAAGGTACGCAGCGCGTGCTCGTTGCATAAAGAACAAGCCAGTGGTTAACGAGGATCCGAAAGACGCCCTGCTACGACAATATCAGTTGGAACTTCAGCGTTTGCGTAAATTGTTGGAAACGAGTGACGGTGGAAGAGCAACCGATGACGATACTTCACCGATTCCGAGGATATTCGATCGTCACGACGAGGCCAAGAATGTCGAATACGAAAACCGGGAGGTTGAAAAATTGCGACGCGAATCCGAAGACTCGAATATCTCGGAGCAGAAATTGAGAGACGAGGAAGCGCTTAGGTCCCGTCGAGTCATCAACGGTAGAACACCGGTTGAAAACGTTTCGATCGAACCTTCCGAAAGAAGAATCGAAACTGACGACAACAAAGTAGCGGCTACGATGAGACTCGAACTCGACGAGAGACGAAGAAGAAAACGTGAAGCTGCTAAACGCGAAGTAATGAGACGACTCGAAAAATTAACTATAGGCGGCGAAGCGAGAGGCAACGACGAGGCGAGAAAAAGACGGGAAAAGAGACGTCGCAGACTCGAGATATTGGCCGAGGCTCTTGAGAAGAGCGCTCAGGATGGTAACGGCGGGGCTTTCGAAGTCTACGGTCAACTCAGATCCACCGAGGACGCGTTGAAACGAATGGCCAAAAAAGCTAAACAATTGGAAGCTGAAGTCGCTGATCTTCAGGTTATTAAGAATATTACGATACAACTATTACTGCGATGCAATCCGTATAATCTTGACAATCATTTTGTATCGACTCGTGACTTTGCTGATGCTTAAGATCCATTAATTCAATAAATAATTTAATTAATCCAAACATACCATGGAAAATACGCCTGGCGCATTTTCGATATTCATTAATTAGATAAATATTAGATAAATATTTATTGATAACAATGAATGTAATTAATAATTTAATTATATTTATAATTTAAGTAATTTCATTAATAATTAAATATCCGTTTGAGATTTAAAAATTCCCTTCTTTTTCTGTACTCGTTCGATTGAAACAAAAAGAAATCTCGTATGAGGTACAAAGTCCCGGATGATTGCGGGAAGAGTTTATTCCGGGAGTAAGAGGAAAAACTTGAATTCCCGTTAGAGTTCGTTCATGCACGTCCGTGAATATCCGCAGGCATCCTGGGACGCTGAACGGCGCGACCTGCTCCGACGGGAGCTTCTAGCGACTCAACTCTGCGACGCGATGATACCTCATCTGAAGCCGGGATGTCCGTTTCGTGACCTCGAAGCGGTTCGCACTTCGGCTACGTGGTGCGACGAGTTGGGACGTTGGAGGCTCCTGGACGCGTCGTCCTCGAGGATCCCGATGCCGCCGCCTCTTCCGCCCCGGGAATCCACCGTCTCGCGACGTTACAATAACAACGAAGCCTCAAAGACTGATCACAATAACAACGGTGATCCGATCAGGGGCGAATACAAGGATGGTGATTCCGACAGCGACGAGTACCGCGACGGATCCGAGAACGACGAGTACGCCGGTACTGCCAAGTGGCACGATATAGCCGGGACATACTTCCGGAGAAATCGAATCGACGAACTTTTGGCACGTGCGAGGGAAGCCAAGACTTTTGGTAAAACAGCCGCAAATAAATAATTTCTATTTTTTTTAAGGATTTATGTAAAGAGAATTACGCAATACGTTTATTTAATTTTTTTAAGCTAATTTTTATGCCACTGCCGCGGCTCGCGTCGATATTTGTTTTGGTTTTTTTTTAGTTTGTTTTGGTTGCGCGACGAGATTAATAGTTAAAAAATGTATAACAAAAATCGAATCCAAAATTTAGACGCGGCTCTAATCGAAGTTTTGTTTGGGTTTATTTCTGTAATATCGACAATATCAAGCTTACTTCGTAAGAGCACAAAGTGTGGGAAGCATAAATGTCAAAAGATAAAATCATACGTCAGATCTTTCACGAGCGCTTATAGAAATCGCATTTCCTGTTTCTCTCGAATGAGTGAACGTAACCGTGAGTCAGTGAACGCGTGTACACTTCGCTGTGCATCGACTGACCCAGTTTGGAAAAACGCGGCGAAAACGAGCGAGACCGCGAGGGAATTTGCTTATCGATTTACTATCGACGAATGTTTGAGTTTCCTTGGGTTCCCTTATTTTTACGACTTTCCCAAAAGTAATCTTATTACTATTACGTCATTTTCAAAACGACGCTACGGGAACAAAAAAATAATGTTAACAAAGAAGCAACGAAGTTGACTTTGTCAAGTTGAAAAATCCGGTTCAACAGATCGCTGTGCGATTATTATTTTCTCCAAGATATTCGATTATTCCTTCGATACGAAAATTAACAGAGCGCCTGATACTTTTGAGCTACACTGTACGTGTGTTCATATGTAGATATATATATTCGTTTTTTAAGACAACGCTCGCGTGACGGTTGTTCTTTATCGTCAGTTCGGAATATTGGGATTTCGGTAAATATTTTCAATCCCAGCTTGTGACGGATGAATATATTATAGGTGGGTGAGACGACCAGCCTTGGATTTTAATCTTTTAGGTAGACGCATGCGGTCTAGAGTTTATTCGCCTGTTTCGTTTGCGTCGAAGTTTTGTCGCGAGTGCGGCAACGTGTTAAACTTAAATGTTTGAAATTTCGTTGTATTACGCAGAGACGAACGGACGGCTGAGCAAATCGGGTGGATCGGAGGATTTGGCTTCCGGTGGTAACAGTTGCCTCCAACTGAGCGCCCTCAATCTGCAAAGCAGCACACCCACGATAAATGAAATAGTGAGCGGGAACTCGTTCCTGAAACAAGGGATCGGGCGACAGCCGTCTCGTGGTATTGGATCGTGGATAGCCAGCGAAGACGGCACGACGTCGAGGTTAGGTTCTTACGGCGGTCTGACGACTGTAAAAAAAATACCACCGAGGATTCTAGAGGCACTGCCGGCTTATCCGATCAGCGCAGCAACGAGAATGCCCTCTTGACCTGCTGGCGAAGAAACCTCGGATTATCACGTGAATTGAGAGAGTAGAGAGAGATATGCCGATTACGGGTTACTGAAATCGCATCCCAAACATCAGCAAATATTATTCGCAACCTTCAAAGTGTTTCGAAAAAAAAAAGTGAAAACCTCAGTATATTATTGAGCGTAACAAGATTATCCCAAATTTGAGATATCTCCGAGCAGCCGCTATATTTATGTCACCTTTTATATGCACTGTTGAATCACTCTGCGCTTTATACTCGAGCGGTCTATTTTTTCCTTAGCCAGATATCAAGTGAATCCAGTTTTATTCGGACATATTTTTTTGATGATTTTATTTAACAAAATAATAATTTTTCTTTCCTACCAACTTATTATGCACCCCGCATATCCTTCCTTTGATAATAATTGTTGATTTATTTTTCTTCGTTTAATCCCCACCCCTATCTCCTCCTCCACTTTCTGCCTTGTACATCTCGCACGCTTCCTTTATTTTCATAAAGCACACATCCCTTTTTGCAGTTTCGTAAGCAACAAAAATACGTTGCTTAAGGAACTTGTATTAAAATTCTATTTTGAATTCTATTAGGAATAAAGGCAATAACGGAAGAAACGATAAATATAATTTCTTCCTTTATTGCCGTTATTCCTAGTAGAATTAAAAATAGAATTTTTGTACACCTAATAATGATGTTCAAAAGTGCAAGTGGTCTGTTTTTATCGCGTTTGAACTTGCACCAATGAAACGCAGCATGAATGAATTTTTTTCAATAGCTAACATTTCTCTTTGTCCATTCAGACTTTAAAGTTCACTGAATTGGAAATTTACAAAACGGAAGGCGATCGCGCAAACGATCAAGTTTTTTTTTTCGATATTCGCAAAGATTCCGTTTTTTGTTTGCTTTTCGATATCATTTTTTTCGGCACGTCCGTGCACCCGTATCAAAAAGTGATTCGGAGGGTCGAACTTTGCACGATGGTGCGAAGATCGCGAGTTCGAATCTCGAATTCTCATCGGTCGATGTTTCCGAGTCGTTTTCGTGCAGTCTTGGTTTTTCGTAAATCGCTTTGAAAATTGCAAGTTCCGGAGCATCGAACTAATCATTTTTTACATTTCGACGAGAATAATGCAACTGGGCCGGGGCGATTGTTCGCAACGGGAAATGCTAAGACTCGAGTACTCTCTTCGTGTACAGAAATTCTCTGACTCGTTTCTTTTCTCTTACCAAGGGATATCCCGGTTCAACAGTAAAGAGAAAGCACGGTTAAGCGTCCGTAGGCGAAGGAAGAGAATTTTCAGTTCCCACATGACCCACGATGGTCGTGTCTCCGTCACTAATCGCCGCTCGTATTTTTTATTGTTCTCGTCCTTTCCTTTTTCTCTCTTTTCGTCCTCTTTTTCTTTCTTGCAAATCCATTTACCGGCGAAACCAGTCCGAGACGTAGCGATGTCCCGGGGCTACAAGAGCAAAGGCGGACCTCGCGTCTTTTGTGCGCGATGAAGCGTGTGTGTAGATCGATACGACCGGTAGAAGTGTCGAAGGCACGCACCGAGCGCGAGCATTAAAAAAAAATGGATTCGCTAAATCTCAACAAGAATGAGAATGATGGCGATTATTATAGATCCGATTTATCAGACAACGCGTATAATCCGAGTATTATCCGAAACTTTTGGCCAACGGTACGGTGATTCCATTTTGTTCCTGGATTTGCTTGGCTCAGCGCCAAGTTCACAGAGCGGTAATATTATTGGTCAATATCACGTGACACATCGGTCTGAAAATAGTTCGAAAATCGGCCGATGACGATAAATTCACTCACCAATAATATTACCACTCTGTGAAGTCAACGCTGAATCAAGCACGTCTGGACGTTAAATAAAAAATCACTGTTACGTGTTGGCTGAAAAAAAAACCTTCCACTTCGTGTAAAACCATGAAAAAGAGTGTTACCTGCATGTATAAATTATTAGGGCAACAAATTTGCTAAGTTAAATATATTTGAATATATTTGAGGTTATAATTACGTGTACGAGAATGTGTCCACAGAAGTTTTCGGATTTTCCACTTTTTATTCCAATGAAACATCGGATCCTCTAGATTCTTGTGTACGAGCGAACGTAGCAAAAGTTTTGAAGGGTTTGTTGATGGACCAAATGGTAAACGATGATAAGATCCTCGACTTTAGCGAATCGTAGTCAGAACTGGAACGTTCAGGTATATCTTCTTGCTTCTTCCCAAAGATAACCGTTTTTAATTGTGATCAAAAGTGGATTTTCCAAAAGAAGGGGAACTTTTTTCGGATACATTCGTGTACTTAGATAGACGAAAAAAAATATACATCGGAATAACGTAAATTCGAGCAGAGACGCATGTAAAGTAACCTGTGAATTTCTTACACAAATACATTTGAATAAAAATTATTGAATCTGAAAGTGCTCGTCTACCGTATTTTTATTAACAGCGACGAAGCTAATAATCCTTTTTATTACTGAACGCGCTGTATTTATTGTCACATATGAGCTGCAGGATTTAAATGACCCAAATGATCCGGGCGCTCAGAAGAACAAACGTTACGATCCACGAGAGGTTAAGAATATACGCTTGACTTTAACCTTATAGGCAATCGAATAAATGTTATATTCATGATCAAATAAAAATATCCTTTTGCAAACAATTGCCCAACGTTTTTCCGATTAAACGGTACATTTTTTGCTAATCTTTTTTGTTGGTATTTGTCATTGCTGTACGCGGTGTATTTATTGGACCGTGTACAGGCTGGCGTAACCACGCGCTATCTCTACGATTCTTGCGAACTTTGAGCGTCGTAACTTTCCATTGATCTCACGTTAAATGGAAACGAAAAACAAAAAGTACGAGTGAAATCGTCAATAATAACGAGATAACCGGTACGTCGGCGATAATAAGAGATCACGGCTCAATCGATTTTCGCGATTACGCGTGGCTCGCGTACTCTTAACTCTGCAATTTAAATACAGCTGTTTTATAACACACGTTATTTTCTTGTACAAATTAGCGTCTATTCATTCATACAATCTACGCAATTTTTTTTTCGATTCAAGACATTTCACGAGAAGAGACATATATTTTTATTTTATTTATTTTATTTTATTTTCTATATATCAAGGAAATCTAGCTCGACATTTGTCAAGCTTAGTTCTCGAGAATTCCGACAGGACGCTCTATCGCGGGAGGTCTCGTATCGGGGCTGCGGCGAAGTTTCCTTCCGTCTTAGGATCCACCTAAACCCAAACAAAAATGTACATCCTCTTTTTAGCCGGAGGGACATTTCCGAATATTTCACCATTAATTTGTGTTCACTAATCAAAAGAGTAAAAGTTGCGCAATCGAGAAATTATTGGTCATCTGCAATTCAGCCGTGTCTCTCGTAAAGATGGCCGCTCGGTCGGTGCGACACTCGGGGTTAATGCGATATTTCACGAGCGTTTGGTAATCCCAAGAGATTATACACATATGCATAATTTGTATAAACAATGTCGAGACGCGAGGCTGCGGCAAGCTCCGTGAATTGAGGAAGCGGAAGAAAATCATGAAACCGAAGAGACGCGTAACGAGCGTGAATATAGACCAAGCACTATGGACTAGAGTCCCATAATCGAGAATGCGGCTGGTACACGCGCTTACACTCGGCCAACTTTTACTTCGCGTATATTATTTCCTCTGGACTCTCTACTCTCATCTACGCTTGGCTCGCGCGTAGAATCGAGTAGTGACGACTAGCCAATGAAACAACAAAAAATAAACTCAATTATCCGTGGTGATTGCTCGCGGGTGCGACGAGGCTTCCACTAATCTTCTTGAGCGTGAAACTACGTGTATATTCTTTCATCACGTACGCGCATGCGCGAATATTCGTTCGAGCTTGTTTCGCCAGAAGACGCTGGCTTTACGGAACGCGCGTGAGCAATCGTAATTCACACGAGGTCTGACTCGTATCGCGAGTTAAAAAAGACAACGCGCGTTAGTGCGCTCGAAATTTCTGGAAATCGACGCAAATCTCGAGACGAGTTCGTGGAAATAACACGAGCGAACACGATACGAGAGCGACAAAATACATGTCGCACTCTACCTTTCGATTCTTGTGTTCGTGTATTCAACACGATACAGGAAACTTTCAACGATCTCGACGAGGAGAAAAAAAAGTGCTCGTGCGTCGTTGCGCGATTGACGCGTCCTGTAAAAAAATATCCCGTCAAAACATCGAAAACGGATAATGCGTTCCGCGTGAAAAAACAAGTCTGCGGGACATTAAATATCATTTTTCCAATACTCTGATTAGTCGTGCAAACGACATGATGAAAAAGCCGCTACATTTTTGTAATTGAATATAAAACATGCAATTACGATTAAAGGACGAAAAAACAAGGGTTATCAGTAAAAAAAATCTATTATTTTGTGGAATCTGTCGCAAGCTGATCGGAATCAACCAATCACAGAACTGTCGCGAAACTGTTCAGTACGAAATCTCATCTTTCTAACGCCATCTAGCGTAACCCGATGGAACTTAGACATCGCGAGATACAGATAACTTGAGCCATCTATTGAAAAGAATTATGGATTTCTTTTTAATACACCTAACGTACACATGTAGGGTGATTCATATTATTCACAGTGCCAGGGTTCTTTTGATCAGCTGACGCGATGTGCCATTGCGTTTGGAATGCTACTTTTTTAATGTCGCACGAAAAACAACGCTCGAGAAGTTCGCTTCTAAAGTCCAATGCTGAGTAAACAATGACGCAGTCATTAGACACGCGCAACTTTTTTGCCTTTAAGTACTAAATAAAATATGACAATTATTTAATCGTATTACACCCAAACCCAAGTAAACCCAAACAAACGTGTGCTGAAAAATAATTAACGTAGGAAAACCAATGTGTCCCTTTAAAAGGATACCCCCTTATGAGAGAGGGTGTCTCTCTCGCACTCCAGGCTCGCAGTCATTCCCGACAATCTTGAATCACTCTGTACAAACAAATACGAGATATAATCCGAATCATAACGTAAACGCGATGCGACCTCGATGTGACGTCAATTGCCCGTGCATGGGAATGAAAGCGGCACACGAATGAAGACAGGAGTATAAAAGACGGGCCCCATTCGAATAGGAACCAACGTCGAGGTAGGCGTTCCAAAAGTCCAGCAGGCTCCGAGGTGCACACGCGCGCGCGTCGTGCGAGAGTGCCTATATCTCTCTCGCGCTGCGTCTCGTGCGGCAACTGTGCGATAGGTTCGCCGTGCGAGACGCTACGCTCGGCAGAGTGCGGCATGGGGGGGGGGGCGGAGGGAGGGTTCATTTTCGCTTGCGAACGAAGAGATAGAGCGGTGTGTTCTTTTCTTCTATCGTTTTTGTTAGCCAGCGCGGCGGTAGCGAGCGCGATCAAGCCGCAGTTGCCAGTTTGTTACTGGCTCGAGCGTATCGTTATTCGTGCCTCTATCGGTGAGGAAACGATATATACCATATTGGTACATTGTATGTACACACTTGTTGCGCGCGGGTGCCTATCGCGCTAGCTACTTCCACGCCGCCGCCCCGCCCCCCCCTCCAACTTCCCCACTTTTCCTCCTCAGCTTCGTTGATCGCTCGCCACTCTTCGTCGGATCAAAATACATAGGAGAGATTTATAAAGCAGTGGTGCTTTGTACAGTGAAGACGTTTCGCGAGTCGAGCAGGAGAACAGCCGGTCGTTCGTACGGTGTTGACGCGTGTGTTACTCATCGTCGGAACGGAAGCTCGGTCATTGCATATCTATGTACACGTATACGTGTCTTTGTATATATAATGCGAAGAAAACAGTTACGAATAATACTGAAATAATAAAATAAAAAGAGAGGTTCGTGCAATAATAATAACGACTTTGTTAATATTTATTATTATTCAAGACTGTATCGTTAGCTATAATAATAAAAAAAATATATATCGTAATCAGAGCAGCGACGGAACAAGGACGAATCACCTCGCTCGCTTCTGTCGATAACCGAGCGAAGAACATTGTGCGAAACGGGTCACGGACGCAATACATTCATTATATTTATAACGACGCTAATACGAAGACCGACGGTGCGTCGAAACAATGAAAAGTGTAATGAACTGAATAAAACGAGTGATAACAAAAAACATATATATATGTCATCGATGAGATCGGTAGGCGAACATCGCGATGTCCGTTTTCTCGAAGATAATAGACCGAACCTCGAGCCGTTACGGTATAAGGCAGGAGCAACTGACCCGAGGTGCCGTAGGTCTCGCGACGACGCTTTATCTACTCAAGATCGGTTATCCGCACATAATCGCGAGAGTGAGGCGCCGCAGAAGCGAAAAGGGCATCGACAAGGGCGCAGGCGCGAACGGCAGGAATTGTCACGAAAATAACAAAGATGGCGACGATGATGAAGAGGATGCGGAGGGGGAAAAGAACCAAGAAAATCAAGATTTGGCATCCCTGCCGGAACTTTCATCAACCGGAAAAAACAATATTCCTACAGCGAGTTTTTGCTTGGTCGACGGCGGGACCGCCGTTGATCTAGTCAATATTGGCCTCGATAAGAATTTTCTAGTGCAACTGATTAATCTCCTGAAAATAATGGTGCCTGGCTGGCGTACAAGAGAAGCCGGATTACTCACTTGCGCGACTTTTGCCCTACTCGCACGAACTTTCTTGTCTGTTTACGTCGCCACTCTCGAAGGCCAAATCGTCAAGAGGATCGTACTGAAAGATGTCCGCGGATTTTCCCTCATGCTTGCCAGATGGTTCGCCATTGCTTTTCCCGCTACGTTTGTCAACTCCGTAATTAGATACCTCGAGGGCCATCTCGCCCTAAGTTTTAGGTGGGTATACTCATACGCCCCTATATATAATAATAAGTTTGATAATAATCGGAAAAACGATTATTTTTGCTAAAGTATCGGTCGTTCTTTCATTAATTGCGACCTTCGATTTCCTCCGTGCGGATCTCACAACTTTTGTTGATATACTTCCAATCTTCTTAACTTCGACCTCGTTACGACGAGAAAAACTGTTCTCATGAATTTTTGAAATTTACCTACTAGCGGGTTTTTGGTCTCAATCGTTATTGAGAACAAAAATGGCTGCAACCGGATAAACGACAGAATGAATGTTGATAAAAAGTATTAGGTGTAGTCAAAAGAAATCGATTATTTTCTGGACTCGAGCAATCACAGTACTGTTGGAAATGTTTTTTCAGTATGGAATCTCATCTTCGTAACGCCATCTGATGTAACCCGATCGGACTTATACAACGTGAGACATATAACGAGAGCCATCTATTGGAAACAATCATGAATTTCTTTTTACTACATCTAATATAAATAAACAGATTATATTTTAGAAACGCATATAACTTATACATTCGCACATTTAGCAACAACCAGGGCAGTCAAAGTCAGTGATATCTTCACGTGACAAATGGATGCATATGTCATGGCACCTCTCATACCCCTATGCACTATCATGTTAGCTGTCCTATCCTTTTCACAGCCGTGACACTATCAACTCGCTTGATTTCGCGAACGACGGTTGCCTTCGGTCGTGGTCTTTTTATTCTTTTTCTTATCTTTGTTATTTTTATCGAACGCACATTGACATTGAACAACACATTTCATTGAATTGATACAGAAGTGAAGCGAAAACGATATTTGTGACGTTTAGTATGAAATAAAAATGAACATTGTCTCGGATAATTAGGCTGATATCGCATTTAGAGCAGAGCGAGAGATACGGACGCGAAATGCGTTTTGCGTCGCGTTGACTAATCTTAACGTGGGAAAATATTCAAATTTATGTTAAAGTATGCGATTGTATTCCGGCCGCGAGGCTAGAGAATCGTGGACAAGTTCAAGCGAGACATTCATCACAATTAGTGCCTCCGTCTCCGCCACGGTTCACATCCATGTTTCGAAGCTATATGGTCGTAGGGGGAGTAGCTGTACCGTTTTTCGTTCATCTAGGCGTCGCTATGCGGCGCTGTCGCATAAGGCACACTTTCCCTTTCGCCTGATACCGCGGTATTCGTCCGTAGTTTTTTCGTAGTTCTGTCGCTTATTATTAGCGATATAACCTATATTTGAAATCATGCATCGCCATTCAAAAGTTTGGATGCACCAGTTGATATTTCTCGTTGCACTAAAAGTAACACGGCTTCGAATTGTAATTTGAAAGCATCACGAACCAGTTGACTATAACCTCTGGAGAGGTAAACTGAGATCCACCTTTTATGAGGTTATGTCGGTGAGGTTTTATGCATCCTTGAAGCAAAGGTCCTTTGCATGTATTTCTCCAGGGGGCAAAAAGTACTCTGTATATTTGATGTGAAAATTCGAAAAAAAACAATCTTTTTACACGATTTGTTTTTTGTCCATTTGAAAATCAATTTAACAAATTTTTCATATTAATTGACTTTCCAGATTCTTTAATTCATTGTTTTATTTTATTTTTTGTTATACTTATATTGATTTAATTATGTTAAAAATGTGTTTATGTTAAAAATATATTTTATTTCGTTGTATATTTATTTGATTTCCGATTTGTTTAATTGTATTCATTTTTTTGGCGGGCTTTTTTTTTTGTTTTCGTTTCTTTCAGAGAGAGACTAGTTAAATACGCATACAGGATGTATCTAAGTCAACAGACGTACTACAGGGTGTCCGCACTGGACACGAGACTCGGCGGTGCCGAGCAAAGACTGACCGACGATCTTTCTGAATTGGCCAGTTCGGTAGCTCACCTCTACTCGAGTCTGACTAAGCCACTTTTGGATTGTGCTCTTGTCGGCATCGCACTGGTGTCCTTTTCCTCCAGAATGGGCGCCAGGACTATACCAGGTGCGTTTATCCGTTGTAGTTTCATTTTATCAAAGCAGAAAAATCGTGAGTGCGCGATTAGAATTAAAATAAATTGTGGTAAATATTTGGAAGTGTCGCTTCGCTAAAAAGAGGCTGTATGTTTTTGTATCAATTCTTTACGATTATAAAACCTTATTCTTAAGTGGCGCGTAATGTTTTTAAAGGATTAAATATTTTTTTAACTTTTACAGGTCCACTGCTGTCGATGGTTGTGATCGCGGCGACTGCTCAAGTGTTGCGGCTCGCATCGCCGCGTTTTGGGCAGCTGGTATCGGAGGAGGCTTCGCGTCGGGGTCGTCTCCGCGAGGCGCATGCACGGATAAGCGCCCATGCCGAGGAAATCGCTTTTTACGGTGGCCACCGTGCTGAGCACCGTTATCTCACCAAAGCTTACCGATCGCTCGTAGCTCACTTGCGTAAAGTTCTCACGCTCAAGCTCTGGTACGTGATGCTGGAGCAATTGTTGATGAAGTACGTCTGGTCGGGCACAGGGTTGCTCGTTATTGCGATTCCGGTGCTCTACAACACGGCCGAGGCTCTATCGTCGAGCGCCTTCGGCGATAACGATGGTGATGGTACGGACTTGTTTTTTTATTTCATCATCAATCATGTTCGAACGAGGCAAAGTATAATCATTTTTTTCTTTGTTTACGATTAGGAGGAGTGAGCGAACGCACGAGGTATTTGACGACGTCGAAGCATCTATTGAGTTCAGGTGCGGACGCGGTCGAGCGATTGATGTCCTCCTACAAGGTGCACTTCAATTAACGTTTAAAGCGATTGTCCAGTGCAGAGGCTGATTTCAAATATTCTTTTCGCGATGTTTACGGGCATTTTGGTTTGATTACAGGAATTGGTTGCTTTGGCTGGTTACGCGAATCGCGTGAGCGAAATGTTGAACGTCTTCAGAGACGCGTCGCTCTGCAAGTATCGAAGAAACGTAGTGACGAGCCATCGCGCAAGTGGTAACGGATGTTTGCCGAGCGTGCGTGATAGCGTTCTCGAGTTTCGGGACAGCATTCCGGTGATAAAAGGCATCGTGCGCGAGAGCCTTGACGGTAGCATCAGTCTGTCGAACGTGCCGATTGTTACGCCCAATTGCGAGGTCATCGTGCCCAGCTTGACTCTCGAAGTGAGTGCGAAAAGGACTAATTTTAGGTAGTTTGAGGGCATGCTCGGACGTTTTTTTTTTTTGGATTTGTAGACGGAGAAGGCTGTGAGAGTAACTCAACGATAATTGCGTTTTTTTCTCTCCTCGTTGAGCAGATAAAGCCTGGCGATCATCTATTGATAACCGGCGCGAATGGATGCGGCAAGAGTTCGTTGTTCCGGGTGATATCCGGTCTCTGGCCGGTTTACGGTGGAACCCTGACACGTCCAGCCGAGAGTTACGCCGCCAGCAGCGGTCGTCCCGCGATGTTTTACATACCCCAAAAGCCTTACATGACGATTGGCTGTCTGCGTGATCAAATCACCTATCCAGCCGAGTGTAAGAAGAGCGAGAGTACCGACGCGGAGCTCCTCGCGCTACTCGATCTCGTTGATCTTCGCGGCTTGGCGGAGCGTGAAACGGAAGGCCTCGATGCCCAAGGCGATTGGGATTCGACTCTTTCGGGCGGTGAGAAGCAAAGACTCGCGATGACGCGTCTCTACTACCACGCGCCTCAGTACGCCCTCCTCGACGAGTGCACGAGCGCGGTGAGCCTCGAAGCCGAAGGCGCGATGTACGAGACCGCGAAGAAACGCGGCATTACCCTCCTTACTATCACCCATCGTGTTTCCTCGCTCGCCAAGTATCATCGATATTTGTTGCGCTTCGATGGAGAAGGCGCATGGAACTTTGGACTCTTGGAGAACGAGCCCAACGATGATCGCGTCGACGACACGGCCGACGTTCAAAAAGATTCGAACGCTATTGATTGCAAGGAACGTCGCTACGGGCTTCAGGTGAACGACAAATTTTGTCAACGAGAGGACAGCTATTATTCACGTATTAGGTGGAGTACAAAGAAATCCATTATTTTCCGAATTCAAACAGTCTCAAAAGTTTGTTCAGTACGAAATCTCGTATTTCCAACGCGATCCGATATCACCCGATCAGACTTGTACAACGCGAGGATAACTAGAGCCATCTATTAGCAAAATCATGGATTTCTTTTCACTACAACTAATATATTTGTCGGCGTTCGATCTGTAACCTTCGTGTAACGGAAATGAAAATCGTCTTATTGATTCACTCATCCCATCGTTTTTTACCACTTTTTGTCCGGTACAGGAACTTCGGGATTTACGCAACGAAGAGACGCACATTGGAATCAGCTGAAACTCGCAGACTTTCGGAGCTCGTTACTCGCGCTCTTAAAACCTCTTTCGCAACGGAAAGTGCCTTTGCACGAGTATACCGTACTTGACGAAATCGAGTATCCATGGGTCCGTGTAAATTAAATACAAAATGATTACGTATCGAAAATATTTTGGTATCGTCAACCGTCTCGAAGCATGGATCGATTTCAATGGGACACTGTGTGTAAATGTAATAAATATTCATATTTACAGTAAAATAAAAATACTATTTACGGCAGTCATGTATACGCAAATTAATTCGAAAAAATGAATTGTGTGTGTATGTAGTTGTGGATTCGTTACGAGCGCAGCGTGGAGAAAAGACACGCGTAGTTCAGTCGCAACGAAAACACACACACGTATATGTATGTGTGTCAACCGATAAGTGCAAAATTAGACTAGGAAAATGCGAAAAACCTTTCGGAGATATTTTTTCGACATTTTTTCTGAGAAATTTTGGGTTTTTGGGGCAATAATTGGTATATTCGTGTTCAGGGGACAAAGTTACATCGAAATAGACTTATAAAAAAAATATTAAAAATCCAAAAATTTTTTCGATTTTTGGGCGAAATAAGTTTTTTCACTAAATCATCGATAACTTTTTTCCCTTTAGGATTTGACACTCCACTCTGCGCTCGATCTCTTCGT
>JAPYZI010003508.1:0-49869 GCA_030523105.1 Ophioninae sp. A BG-2022a | reverse complement strand
CCCCCCCCCCCCCCCCAATTTGTACGTACGATACCGACACGAAAAAAAAGAAACAAAAAAAAACATCTCGTTGTTTTTTATTTTTTTCTAATTACGATATAAAAATGGGACGAGTAATTTTTGATGAATGTGATTTATTTTTCTCATTGTTATTTATCGGATGACTTGACAAAAAATTCTAGTGTTACGTAAAAAGCGAATAATAAATTAATGATAATATTATGCATATTTTATTATTTTTGTATCGAGTAAATATTTATATGAATATTATTATTCATGTATTATACAATAATAATAATAATAATAATATGGATAATATTGCTAATAAATTATTATTAATATTATTAATTGCGTACTGTGGAAATGCGTTTTCCTTTTGTTTATTAACAACGTAGTGTTTCGATATTACGTAAAACGACTCATTGCTCAACCACGCCAGACACGGATCACCTAAATACCCCCCCTGAACAGGATACTTATTTTCCGTCCCACCCCTTAATTCTTTATCGTCACCCTCTCATTCGCGATCCGTCTCTGACGTCGAAAATCTTCTCGACCCTCGCGTGCTTCCAACAACGTCACACGATCTTTCCATCCCGACGTTCCCAATTAATTGTCCTCAAGTACGTCGCGATTTTTCTCCTCGGCCCACACGTTTCGACCTTCCTCCCTCGCAATAAAAATTTCGAGAATGAAAAAAACGTTTCTTGACGTGGAAAAATTGAAAATTGAAAATGATCGAATTAAAGAATAATTATAGGAACGTTGGACAATAAATAAAAATATTTAAACTTATCAATTTAAAAAGTCAAGTAAATTAACAAACTTAAATATTATTATTTGTAAATAACGTTTCGTTATTTATCATTGTTAAATTTCATTTGTTATTATTATTATTATTATTATTATTATTATTATTACTGTAAATAAATGAAATAAAACATTGGTATTATAATAATTAAAATTAATATTAACTAAACTTTGTGAATTTTAATTTAAAAATAATTATGTGCATTTAAAATTCATTTATCCAATAATTTTTGAGAGTTTAAACATTTTTAAAACTATTCTTCAATTTTATCATATTTTAGAAATTCTATAGCTTTAATTTTAAGGTAGCCATAGGTTATTCGATTGTTTTTTTATTTAAACTATTTAAATATTGAAATCATTAAAATTGTTTATTCGAATTATTAATCTCAAAATGATCACTTCGTTATTTTAAAATCAATATTTATTATATACGTAGTTTTTTATCGTAGGAAATAAATATGCAAAATATTTTTCCTTGAAGGGATTAAAACGTAAACTTTAGGCGAGAGTATCCGGTCGATCGGGGACGAGCTTGGTTGACCTTTGACAATGACGATTCCATCCTCTTTCACGAGACGATCCCCTTGCAATTCATTTTTCTTTTCTCACGTGACCTTTTCTCCGTGCCACTGGAAGCATGATCCTTGCTTCTAGCACAACTGAATGATCCCACTCGTGACGGAGGATTCCCGTTTCCGACACTTAAGGGGGATGGACGGGATGAGAAAGAAAAATAAACAACAAAAAAATCAACGTTCAAAAGTCAATAACGAACGAACCTTCGTCGATCAAATTGAATCGTGATACAAATGAGAAACGGAAAAATAATTATAAAAAAAACCACAACAAAAAAAATGGTTTTCTCGACATCGTTGTTACAGTTCTTTTTTTTAAATTTATTTTTTTACAATCATGCGAAACGAACGTTCGAGAGTCGCATTAAAATCGAAAAATCCAAGCTTCCACGTGACGAGCTTTCGTATTTATTTACTCTTATTCATATTGTTATTGTTATTATTATTGTTATTATTATTATGGTGTATGGAAGCAACGGGGCCACGAACTCTGACCTTTTCCTAGTTCCAGGGAGTCTGCATTTTCACCCTCGTTCCGCTAACCCCATACGAGCTCACCTCAAACTTTATACATGTACAGGGTGCTCAAAAATATTTCCTCGTTTTCTTCCCTCGCGATTTTTCAAACTTCTTTTTCTATCTCCTGATTACTATTCGATAGTAATAGGATATATATTCTAATAATAGATTACGATAATAATGTATTATTTCAATATAATAAATCTAATAAAAATCTACGATACCTTAGATTTTTGTCGAAGTATTTTTGAAAATCAGTTCGAGCGGATCAACTTCCAAAATTGAAAAGTTTAATAATTCCCACGGTTATCAAAATTATGAAAATTGTTTCTATTTTTTTCAGAAGGGAAATAATTGAACGTCCCATGAATAGTTGTTTTTTTCTTTTAACTACTTTTATCAATTTTTATCGATCTTCTTTTATCAATTATTTATTGTATTTTTTCATCTTTTATCTTCATTTATCGTTAATTTATCTTATCGAAATGATGACAGAAAAAATTCTCTTTCAGCTTACAATGCATTTCCCCATTCACAAAGTTATTCCATCTTGCAAGTTAAATTAGAAATGAAATTTGTATATTCTCATGTTTCTTTTATTCAAAAATGTACGGAAAAATTGCATTATTTATGGTATAGGGCAATTAATTAATAGAATTAATTTTATTTAAACTATGCTGCAGAAAATATGAACAAGTACGATAACTTTCAAATAAATATTAAATAAAATAACAATAAATGTTTTATTAAAATGAAAAGTAAAACGGTAGCTGACGTCAGTTTTTGGGCCATCCTGTATACACACGAAAAGCCCGGAGGCGTTCAATGGGATAACACAGAATACCTTCACCCTTCCCCTCGTCCCTTCGATCGCTCGTGTATTCGCAAGGTGTTGATTCCCGGCAGCGTAGGCGTCAGGAACCACCCCCGCTTCCTCATATTTTATACGCAGAATAACCGCAAATTTAATCATCATCTTCACAGTAACCGGCGGAACACAACAAGGACTTTCCATAATTTTACGAATTGATGATTGTTCAATGCTACCCTGACGGATGAAACACACCCGTCAGCTTCGAAATTCCGACGAATTGATAAAATTAACAATCGTTGGGCGCTTTTGTTTTCCCGGAAACTTTTACCCCTGGATTTGTTCTCGAGTACGTCGGAAAGTTCGATCGAGTCCACTTAGAAAACGAATTTTTTAGTTGCACTTGCATTTCCAGAGGAAAAATAGTTTTACGCTATTATTGATTACCGATTTTCTGGTGAAGGAAAAACCTAACCGATTTTCATGACCTATTTCATTGCTGGTAAAGATCTTTCATTTACAACCGCATTTCGTCCCTATTCACTATGCTCTTTATCATTACCGATCGTTTTACTAATACCGATCTTTTTCGCCGATACCGATTTTCTTCGCACGTATCCGTTATTTTTCATAAATATTAATCATTTCTGCTGATATCGATCTTTTTCACCTATACTGGTCTTTTTTTTACTATACCGATTTTCTTCGCATATGTATACTGATTTTCGATGCCAATACCGATATTTTTCTTTTATACCGATCTTCGATGCCGATACCGATCTTTTTCTTCCATGTCGATCTTCGATGCCAATACCGATCTTTTCCTTCTATACCGATCTTCGTTGCCAATACCGATCTTTTTATCCAACGTCGATTTTTTTCCGTGAATATCGATGTATTTGTTTTTTTCCCGAATACCGATCTTTCTCGTCGATACCGTTAATCCGGCGATAATATTTAAATTTCCATTGAGTGTGATAACGACTGATGCGGAATAAACGTTTTCACGGATCGATGGTTTCTCGGTACAGGGCCACCGAGGGCGGTCTTGCACCGGATGCTGCAGGTGCAGGTGCTGGAGCCGATGGAGTCGTCGGGGGTCCGAGGACGCCCCAACAAATCGCCTCCCAGAAACGACTGCAACAGACACAAGCTCAAGTCGACGAAGTCGTCGATATTATGAAGACAAACGTCGAGAAGGTTCTCGAACGTGATCAAAAACTCTCCGAACTTGACGATCGAGCCGGTAAGATTTAAATTATCGAAACTCTTGCTGTTCCAGTTAAAGTCAACAACAATAAATTCAATTAACAGAAATAAATCAACTAATTAAATATCTGTAAATGAATATGTGTCCTTGTCGTAAACTCGCAATCAGTATTATCCTCGGAACGTGTCTTTTTTTAAATAATTTGCGCAATGCATATATTTTTAAAAAATTGATTCGTCACTTTTCGACGTAGGCGAATGAATTTATTTAATGTTTATATTTATTGCATCAGATTATAGGAAATAAAAATGTGAATGTATAATAATATTGTTCTCAGGGTTTATCTTTTCATAATTATTTTTAATTTATAACATATTTAATTTTTATCCTTTTTTATTTATTTTTTGTCTTCTTCTTATAATTTTTATTAAATATTGTTTTTTTTTTTTTTTTTTTTTTTTTATTAAATTCGTTATCGTCGTTTATTCGAATCGTTATCAGCTGGTGAATTTAACGAGCGTTTATTTCCATCGGAAAGTTTTTTTCTTCGGCGCACCCTACATCGATTTCGTAAGGAGGAAAAGCCATTTGCCATCGTTATCATCGTTTGCTCAATTTAACGATGGAGATCTATTCCGAGATGCCAAAAATAAATAGAGTTCATTCTCATCCTGTACAGCCCTTGGATACGTGGCTTAACAATAAATGTAAAATCCGTTCATGTTCCATGAAATCCAGTGGATGACAACGTCCCAAAATAATTTTACTATTCGTGGTCTTGTTGTCAGGCGAGGTACAAAAAAAGATGGTAACTCTCGGATTCGTGTATTCCGACGTTGATTGTACTATTTTCAGCCACATTCGAGACGAGCCTAATTACAGTGTGCCTTATCGATCGAGTCACGGGAATTAAATTACGCTTGGCCCCAATCGACACTCAGCTTCCAAAAAATCGAGGGTTTCATCGTTGAAACAATAAATGAATAAACAAACAATCAAACGAAATAAAAAAAGAGCTTTGATAACAAAAGTTGATAGTAAAATCAAAACCAAAAAAAACAACATGTAATAGAATACCAAACCGAATGAAAAAATCATTACAAAATATTAAAATTGGACTCGAAAAACGAAAGAACGATAATTCCAAAAATAATCCAAACCCAAAACAATGTTTTTTAAAAATTATTTTTAAATAATTTCAAATAACAAATACTGAAAAAGAAAAAATATTACGTGTAAAGAAAATCCGAAGGACAATAATTTGAAATAACGAAATGAAAAAAAAAAAAAAAATAGAAAAAATGTACAATCAGTCTCTGGCAAGATTCTTTAATTTTACGTAATCGTAATATAATTATTTGTAATTAGAAAGATTTTTTCGACTCTAGATGCGTTGCAACAGGGCGCCTCCCAATTTGAGCAGCAGGCGGGCAAATTGAAGAGGAAGTTTTGGCTACAAAATTTGAAGGTGATTTACGAATTCTCCGAAAGAGTGCCGTTCATTCAATTTTCACTTTTTTTTTAAATTGCACTCTTATAATTAATTATCGAAATAATTCTTCGATTTATATTCAACCGATTATCACAATCGCGCATGACTGATGATTTTTCTGTTTTATTTCGTGATTCGCAGATGATGATAATAATGGGGGTCATCGGGCTGATCATACTGGCCATAATTGTCGGTAAGTGAAATACGATTTTACAGAATACACCACCGTCTCTTATTACTCTAATCATTACGATACACGTTTATTGTTAAAAATACGTTTATATTAATATTTATATATATAAATATATATATAAATATCTATATATTAATATATACTCACATATCTACGAACACATAATATTTGACACATAATATATAATATATCAATAAATAAAATTTGATACATTATATATCGAGGAAAATGTTGAAAGAGGATAAATGTTAACGCTACACTGCCGCGTAAATGTTGAGTATCCAATCAAAGCTGAGCAAATCAATGTGTACTTCGCTGTACTATTTTCCAACGACGGATTCGGAAGATTCCATAAAAAAAAAAAAAAAAGGGAAAAAAAAAACGAAAACATTTTTAATATTTTCTCTCGATCATTAAATAATTCGTTCATTAACGTTCCTCGGCGATTGAAACGAACAGAGAAAGGAAAGAAGGAAGGAAGAACCCTGCCGAACGTGCATACACTCCGAATTCGTCGTTTCTTCCCCTGATCTTGTCTCTGTGACGTGCCAAAGAGTTTGCCAAAAAAAGCAATAACAAAAAAAAAAAAAAAATTACAAAAGATCATTTTAAAAAATACGAAAAGATGGAACGTTCGCTGCGATGTCCGTTACAAGATCTCTGTTACAAGACAACAATACACCAGAGAGAGAGAGAGAGAGAAGGAGGGAGAGAGAACGAGACGATTTAACGTAATGAAATATTTGTGTTTCTCTTTTTTTCGTCTAGCGAACCTCATGTAGGCGCGCTGATTGATCGTGGAAGAGATTTTTTGTGTGAGTTAGCCAGGTAGAACATTTAACGTAAAAAAAATACAAAAAAAAAACAAAAAACAAAAACAAAAAACAACGAAAAAATAACCTACACGAAAAAAAGAAACAGTTGACAATGAAAAAAAAAAAAGAAGAAAAAAACAAAGTGACGTACGTTTGCAGTAAAGTTGTTATCTTTTACACGAATTAACGGAAATCGAAACACGCACGCGACATAACTGCGTAGACTTTACATCGTGCAACACTCTGGAACTGTAACTCTATATCCTATCCACGTATACACCCACGCTCGGATACGCACGAATGTCTCTATGTGAATATTAGAGTGCATAAAAAAAATCCTCTGGCCTTCCATTTATATATATATATTTATTTTTATATTTAAAAAGATATATATAAAAATTATTTTTAAAATATATAAAATATATATATATAAAATAAGAATATATAGATGAGAGAACGATTTTACATGTCGAAATCGCGATGAAAAAAAAACATCTCTTTTCGAATTTGTTGCAATTTTGTTTTCGCGCTTCTGGAAAAAAAAAATATTATTAGAGCGGGCCAATAAAGGGTACTCTTTTTCGTGTATATTTTTACGGGCGTGCAAAATAAAGTTTCACTACTTCGGAACTTCGGACAATCATTTTTTTCCATTCGAAAAATTGCTATTGAGTAATGTCTCGACCCAGTTCAATATTTGCTGAGATGTTTCGATGCTTTAAGGAAAAAGAGATTTTCAAACTCTGAAGGTTTTTGTTTTTCTTGCTTTTTCGGACGACGATCAAAATCTATTTTAACTTTGATCGTTGAACTTTTGTTTCTTCGAAACACTTCTTAAGATTCTTTTTCTCCCACTTTCTTTGGTTGTTATAATTATTATTACATTATATATATTTTTATTTCTTATAGAATATGTTTGAAAAATATCTATTTTATTGTTAGGTACTATTTTTTATTTTTATACAAAGTTTTACTGTTTATAAAGTACCCATTTTTATTATTATTCGTATAGTTGTTTCCTTTTTATTAAGTTTTTTATCATTCTTGAGATTTTCATGAACTTCGGCATTTTTTTTTGTCGTGATTAAAAATGAAATTCCCGAATAAACAGATACTTGTTATTGGCATACTCGAGCGTGTATGCAAGTGTGGGTGTATAATGTACGTTGTCTCGTCTTAGGAAAATAATTGTGTCTCTCCCGAACGGATGTGTCTATATATATATATATATATATAGACACACTCGTAATATCGTTGGCGTATTTTGTGTATACTAATGTGCCCTGTGTGTCTCGCTATGTACAACATTACCAACCACGATTTCTTCAATACTTTTCCCCTTTTCGTTTATTCACGACGAATTTTTCTTTTTCTCTCTCTGATTCAGGACCACGTGGGTGTATGATTTTGTTGTTGTTGTTGTTGTTGCTGTTTATCGCGAGTTTTTCGTTAACGCAAATTTCGCGGTTTCGCAGGAGCCCCAATTGCGAAATTTCTCTTTCGTAATATCTACGTAATACTTTTTTCTCCTCTTTCAGACGAATTTTATCGATTGGCCATTTTTTTTTGCACGAAAAAAAAAATATATATATATATATAAAAATAAGAAAAACGACTTCAAAAAGGACTTAAAAAAACGACAATCGAAAATGCCTGGAACGTGAATATTGTTATGTGTCTGTCACTCGCGACGAAACTCTATCGAATTTTCGCGACTGATCTCACGTACGAATTTTTTTGTGCCTAGGTTTTTTTATTCTTCTTTTTTTTTTAGTTATTGATCTTTACAGTTTTCGTTTCGACAAGCGAAGTGTCACGAGGTATCGAGGAGTCAATCGTATCGAATATCGACCCGGAATTGTCCGATTCCGGTAAATTCCTCGAATCTAACCTCAAAATTCATCGAAATTTCGATATTTTCGTTCATCGGAAAATAACGACTCGTATTTTACGACAAAAAATTCTTTATCCTTGAAAAATCATGGTTGAAAAATTTTAACTGTCTTTTTTGGTGCTCACGTGGTACATCTTTCACAAGTCCTTAATTGGATTTTTTAACGGCCATTTCAATTGATAATGATAATCTATCATTTTACACTTTTCGATCATTAACCCAAACAAACGCAAACAATTTTTTAGACTAACGTTTTTCAACAATCATTATTACGTAAAGATTATTTCCTGAAAAATTCTTAAATAATCAATGTATTTTCATAATTAATATTATTATTATTTTTATCTTCCGAAAAATTCGAATGTAATTAAAATTATTTTTGCGTGTCCAACGAGTAACGATAATGAAAATTTATTTTGATTTTCACGAAAGAAGGTACCCGTGTTTGGGTTCGCCAAACACGTACTTGCGAATTGATGATTTATTTTCCCCATTGAGACAAGATCTCCTCCCATATCCGGCATTCGTTACGATTGACTCTGATTATCGCCCGATACACGTAATTTCATGAAATAGGTAAGACTTTCTTTTCAGCTGGTGACGAAATTGTCCCGTCACCGATTCGATCCATTTTTACCTCAATTTACAACGGTTTTTACTACTTTCCTTCCACGTTTGTCTTCGCATGCCAAAAATAAAACGTCATTCGATCGTACATTTTTCTTACAATTACAAAAATAATAATGCAAAGAAAAATTAAAAAAAAAAGCAAAAAAAAATCCAGATAAAAATGATTTCTTTATTAATAACTCGCTGTCCAATTTACGTAACAATACAACGTAATTTCGTGATCGAATATTTGTTTTTTTTTTTTCATTTTTACATATCTTTCAAATCTTTATTTTTAATATTTAAAAAAATATTAAAAACGAAAATTTCACGTCTTTTTTCTTCGAACTGATTTTTCTCTCGTTTTCTCTTGTCGATATTTTTTCGTACACTTGACACTTATTCGATCAGATATATTCAATCGCTACGTTTCAATAATTCCTCTCATTAAAATTATTTTTCTTTTTTCAAATAACATTTCTCCACTCTACGAGCCTCGCATGTTTGTCAAGTCCCTCTTTTTCGCTTCTCAAAGCCAATGCATGATCGCTGAAAAAAAGTGCTCGCAATTGCATGGCCAAAAAGCGCAACGACAATTTTTACAGTACATTTTTACAATAATCGTAATTATTATAATTCTCATTATTCATTTGAAACCAACGATAATCGCAATTCCTACATCTTCGTTCATAATAATAATAATAATAATAATAATAATAATAATAACAGCAATAATTGGTATTAAATTACTTAAACAAAGAACCAAATTGATTAAAATTCAAATTACAAATTAGTACAGTGTATTACGAAAAAATGAAGCAAACAAGAAAAAAAAGACAATAATTTGTTAATTCTCTCGAAATTGAAGCAGCGACGTTTCGATCGAAGATCCTCGAGGTATAATTCGTCGAGGATAAATTAATGTCACCTCTGGAGGCTATTCAAGTTGACCTATTTCAACGGATGGGGGAGAGGCAGGGGGTTGGACGTAATTTCGTTGGCCCAGTTGCATGCGCTCGTGGTAGAAACGCCTCGTGCGATCGCAATCGCTAAATTTGTGCCAAACGATCGATACGCTTGAAAAGTTAATAATTCATTTTTTTAAGAATAAATAGTTAATTAATAATTGATGAGCGAGTAATTAGGAGCTTTTGAAATGAACTCTTTTTTTAATGAACGATTATTGTAATTTTGTAATTGAATTTCAATGGAATAGATTGCGAATCGATTAAGCTGCAAAATTCATTTTTGTAATAAAGCAAATGATTAATTAATGAATAATAATACAGAGAATTAAAACACGAGAAATTGTCAATTATTAAATTGATTTTTAAAAATAAACGATTAATTGATTTTCAATGGAATAGATTACGAATCGATTAAACTGTGATAATTCATTTTTATTTAAAAAAATCATAATTTATTTATAATAATAGCAACAATTGATACACCAGTAATTATCAGTTTTATAAACTGATTTTTTTTTTAACAAACGATTGATGTAACTTTCCGATTGAATTTCGATGGAATCGATTGCTAATCGATAGAGCTGCGATCGAATTAGCGATCGCGTAGTTATGAGCCAATTATGAGACTATAGATATTCTTGATTTGTCGCGACAATCGGATGATTGAGAATCCATTGATCTTCAGTATCGATTGTCGTATCCCTTGCATGCAAAACGACTGAGGCTTGAACGAAAATCGATTTGAAAAAAAAAAACAAACAAAAAATCAATTTAAAAAAATAACAAAAATGAAAAACAAATAAAGATTGAAAAATAAGACAGATTATCGGTTTTTCAACGATCACGTAATTTCTTTTCCTTTCGTACTAAAGTATACGGAATTCTCGATTATTTTCAGCGGAATTCACCGGCGGAGACGAATCGCAAAAGTGAATTTCGTAGAAATACCAAACAAACAAAAAACACAAATTAAACGGAGAACGAAAAGGCCGAGATAAAGGAGAGGAAAAGTGGGTGAGCGCGAGAAAGAGAGCGAGAGAGAGAACGGGAGGGAGTGAGAGAGAGAGAGAGAGAGAGAGAGAGAGAGAGAGTGAAAAAAAATAGTCCAGCGGATCGATGACGTAACGATCGATGATCGCCGTTATCCCATCGGTGGGCCATTGTTTAAAGATTTGTCTTGTCGTCTTCATTAATTTGCGAGAAATCGTAATTCCGCCTCGGCGCGTCGAAAAAAAAAAAAAAAAACAATACAAAACAAAACAAAAAGAAGATTTATCGAATTTCGAATTGAAAGCGAAAGAAGAAGAAGATATTAAAAAAAAAAAAAAGGAATCGAGACTAACGAAAGAGATCAATGAAGAAAGGAAAATCAATGAAAAAAAAAAAAGATAAATAAATAAATAATTAATAATTGACAAATAATTCCATTCGTCGTCATCCACGGATCGATCGAAATTCGCGTTTGACCTCGTACGTCCACCGATAACACGCCCGAAATCGATTGGGCCGCGTTTAGGCAATGAAAAAAAAAAAATAATAAATAAATAAAGAACGAAGAAGAGTACAGGATTCTCGAAAAAAAATCCTGATGCTTCCTCGCTTGAATTCCGAAACGAGCGATAAGAAATGGAATGATGAGAGAAGAAAAAGCGAATAAAAAAAAAAGTACACGCGACATTTGGAAAAAGGAAAAATCGACATAAACCCTCTACCCCCCTGCCCCTCCCCCTCCGCCCTCTCCGCAACGCCCCGTCCGCTCGCCCCCCCGATGTAAATAACATAATTTATTGGCCGTCGTTGTTACGCGAGCCTTATGAGTCGTGTGTTTCGTAGCCAGTAGACGCGTCAATGAATATCTCAATTTATTGCAATGAATTATTTGCATTATCACCCATTATTCATTTTTTTAATAACGCGTTATTGTATATATACATATATGTACATGCAGACTCACATATGAATATATATATATATATATATATACATACGTACGTACATACGAATATTATACATAAACATTTATATATAATTATTATATTATATTATATTATTATACAATTCTTATATGATATTGATTTAATATGATATAATAACAATAATAACAACAACAATAATAATAATAATAATAAAAACGACACTCATAATTTATTTTCATATTATTATTGTTGCAATAAAAACTCGTGGGTATTTTACAAATCCTACTTTCTTTCCTTTTTTCCTCCGTTCTGTCATTTTTTTTCTTTTCCTACACTTTTTCTTGACTGTTTCGAACCACCGGTCACCACTCCCGGTATCAGCCAATTTCCCAATAACCTGATAATTGTACTCGTTCATTTCCACTATCATTTACCATCATTGACAAACGACACGTAACGAACATTTGTTTTCAATGAACGTAACACTTTTTGCGTACGTATGTATGTATTTAAATATCTCTGTTTCCATGTGTATATATATATATATATATATATATATATATATATATATATATATATATATATATATACACGTGCGTGCGTGTGTATGTATATTAACGAAAATCGTGTAAACGCTATCATCATCCGGTGAATGATATTTAAAAAAAAGAAAGAAAAAGAACGAGAAAGAAACGTATACATAAAAATTGAAGAAAAAAAAACGATAGACGAGGCTCCAGGATACATTGGAAATAAGTAACGGCGACGGGGACAGGGACGAGAAAGCAACAAAAGAAAAAAGAAAGAAGAAAAAAAAAGTAATGAAGAATGGACAATGGTCTAGGTGCGTCGTGATAAGGCTTAAAATTACCTACCAATGTTATACATATATGTTGATAACGATGATAATGATAACTGACGATTAAAAAAAAAAAACAATAAAGGGAAACGTTGTATGGTACACGTACGAACGTACGAGATGAATTGTCATTTCGAGCAGCGACGAAAAAAAAAAAACATTAACAAACAAAACAAAAAACAACACGAAAATCGACGCGTCGATCGGTAAAACGAAAAATGCGATCGGTCGACGACTCGTCGCAAACACCGGACAAAATTTCGAATCAGGGAATAGGTGGCAAAGAAAAAAAGGAACCAATTGAGAACAAAAAAGAAACACGACAAAAGCCACGATGGAAAAGCCCGAGGATTCCTGGCGGTGCTTCCCACTAAACTTGGAACGGTAAATGATTATTGAAATCACACGGGAAGGTAAGAACAAAAAAAAAAAAAAATAAACGAAGTCACGCCGATACGAATGGCTGGGCATGCAACTTACGATCTCTTCGTGCATGATCTTTAATTCATTAATTATTATTATTATTATTACCATTATCGGGGATTCACCGACCTCTTGTATGCTTTTTAATTATTATGAAAATTAAAAAATTTTATATATTTAAAAAATATGAATGATAATAATAAGTATAATAAGATTGTTATAGCTTTCATTATTATTATTATTATTATTATTATCATCATGGATTTTTTTCCAACCGTTATTATTATTATTATTTTTTTAATAATAATGCGTGATGCGATGCGTGATGTTTCTTTTTTTCTTCGATTGAATAAAAAAAGATAGAAAAAAAGAAAATGTCTCTGAGTTAGAGGAGCCATTCGAATCGAGAAATTTGGAAATATTGTTTTTTTTATTTTATTTTTTTTCGTACACGAATATGAAACACGATTTTTCGTTTTCTACTTTGTCCTGGTAAACGGGTAAATCGATGCGACTCGAGGGAACAAGGAAACGACACATTGTCAACATTCAACGACAGACACGTAACATATTACAAGGCACAGTGTAATTAATGTACATCGAAACATATCACCCGTTGGCCGACCCAACTCGAAACCCAATTTTATGTTTCCATACGTACTTTTAAGATACTCTTTTTATGTATTACAGGTACATTTATATATATATTTATATTTATATACATATATACTCTAATTGACGTTGTACATGTGAACACCCCGTAATTGAACGTACTTCAAACCCCCAGTTACACGCATACAACTGTTGTTTAATATTTCATACAACTCGCAAAAACATATTTGCGGGAGATCAAACGGAGTTTCATTTTATGTTCCATAATTATCGATGATGGATTTTTTTTTGTTTGGATTTTTGGTTTTTTCTTTGGTTTTATTTTGGTTTTTGGTATGATTATTTTTGGATTTTTCATTCGGCTTTTGATACCGAGAGACTTTTGGTATCTTATTGTAAATTTTACTGTTTTTTGTTTACTCTGTTATCTTCAGTCTCGTTTTTGTTTATTTTTGGGTTTAATTCTTTTTTTGTTTATTATTTGCCGTATTTCCGCGGTAGCGTATTTTAAGATCTGTTTTTATTTTCTACTTTTACTCTCTTTCGGTTCGTTATCTTCCGTCATTTTTTTTCTCTCATATTTTCAACCTTTAATTTTTTTTATTTTTTTATTTTCGTCTTTTCGGGTTCTTTATTTTCGTTTCCTTTTCGTATTTTTTTATTTTCCGTATTTTTTTCGATTTTATTTTGAGTTTTCTTTTTCTTTTTTTATTTCAGCCTTAATTTAATTAAAGATCGTGAATTTTTTTTTCAAGTCTCACATTTTCAGTCCAATCTCGAATAATTTGCGAACTCTTCGTTGTTTTCATTTTTCCTTTGATACGAGAGAGCGAGGAAAACATTTTTTCATAATGAAAAAAAAAAAAGAACAAAAAGAAACGGCGAAGCCGCTCATCTCTCGTTTTTTTTTAACCCCCCGCCCCCTTGGCCCCGTTGTGTTTTCCGTTTCGTTGTAAAAACTCGATGGGAAACGATCGTTTCGTAATTATCGATCGGTCGATCGTGACACCGTTTGACCGGTAAAACGTAATTGCTTTCAGCGAAATTCATGCCGGAATCGACGCCGGTCGCCCAGCCACCGCCGGTTTATCAGCAATACGCACCGCCGCCACCCGGTCCCCAACCCGGCGCGGCGCCAGGTGGTGCACCCGGACAATCGGCTGGTGCCCAGCCCCAATCGGGATCGCCAACTTTCGTCGGATCGTCTCTCAACGGAATTTCCAGCGTCCTGTAAACGAACGATACAAGGAGAAAGAAAAAATCGGCGGAGGGTTGCTTGGGCAAGGAGAGGGGGGTGGGGGAAGAACGACCGAGAGAGCGAAAACGAGATCGGGAGAGAATACGATTTTCGCGTTCCTCCTGAATGAAGAAAACACGAGAAAAAACAAAAATAAATTTAAAAAATCAATAAAAGCAAAATAAAACGAAAACACGAGAATCAATTCAACAAAAAAAAAAAAAAACAGAAATAAAAGAAAAACACAGAACGAAATTTACGATCCTCGAGGATCGTTTGGAAATTACCGATTTCTTTTCGTTGTTGCTATTGCGCGGAGAATTCGAGGATAATCGAATGTCAAAGCGATTCTCTTCGCTGATCGTAAAAAAAAAAAAAAAAACCAAAAACAAAATCCCACGGCTACGTGTCCCTTCTTTCTATTCCTTTTTTGCTCTTCTTTTCAATTAAAAAAATAATGAAACGAAACGAAAAAAAAAACCAAACAAAGAAAAATAAAACGTTGACGCGCCGACCATCGATTCCTCGTCGACGAAGACGCCTCTCGAGGTTCCCTACATAATAATAATAATAATAATAAGAATAATAAGAATAAAGATAATAATAATTATATTAATAATATTAATAATAATAAAAATTAAATAATAATAATACTAATAATAATATCGATAACAAAATTGAATGTGCACGGGGCGAGAAGAAAACGGAAAAACACGACCCTGCGATCGATCGAGAAAAAACAAGAAACACTAGCGCGAAAAAAATTGACGAGAAAAGTTATCGAAAAGCAAAAAAAAAAAAGAAACGGAAAAATCGATATACAGATTTATACGTGAAAGAAGGAAGAAAGAGCATCGATTCACGTGTACGCGTATGTGTATGTAAATACGATTACGATATTACAAAACGTCAATGTAGGGGTGCGATTGAAGGAGGATGAGGATGAGGAGTAGGAGGAGGAAGAGGAAGAGGAAGAAGAGGGGAAGGGAGAGGAGAGGACGAAAGAAATTGGATCGTAAAACCCAAATTAGCCTCGACATTTATTACACGCGTTTCTGGATAGCGTAGTCACGTCCTAATTGTTCATTTTTATTTATCATCGAATTTTCGTACCTCGGTCATTCGAAATTAACCACGTTTTTTCCGATTTAGCAAGGAAGAAAAAAAAAAAAAAAAAAAAAAAAAAAAAAAAAAAAAAAAAAAAAAAAAAAAAAAAAAAAAAAAAAAAAAAAAAAAAAAAAAAAAAAAAAAAAAACAAACAAAACAAAAAAATAATGAAACGAAAAGGAAAAAACGAAAATCCGAATCCTAGAATGACGCGATTCGTCGCCACGTTTGGATTGTAACGAGCGTTAACCGTTGGTAATCATCGTTCTCCCGAGAAATTTCCATAATTCCAGAGTCAACAGTAAAGAAAAAGAAAAAGACAACAAAACAAACTATAGTTGCTTCGCAAACGAAAACAAAAAAAATAGAAATAAAAACATTTTTAAACTGTATCTATACGTGTATAGATTTATATATATATTGAGAGGCATATATATAAATGGATATGCATATGTATATATATATAAATATATATATATATATAAATATATGTATATGTGTGTATGTGTATATGTATATATATATATCTATATATACATATAAACAACTATCTCGTAGAGAGTCGACGAAAGAACCATTTTTGTTTTCTTGGCCGATTTGAGCGTTTGAGATTTTTTTTCTTTCTTTCTCGGGAACAATTCGTGGTGAAACGCGAAGAGTCCGCGCGTCTAACTCGAAGTTCGCGTTGTAACGATAGGCGTATTTTTCCGTATTTACTCATGTATATTAATAACTAGGGATAAAACTGTAAACTAGTGACACCTGAGAATAAAGAGTTACGGGATGGAAAACGAGGTAGAATGATTAATCGGGGGGGGGGGGGGGGGGGAAGAAACAGGGGTCAAAAAATTGAGAAAGAAAGAGAAAATTGGTAACCGAGGACCAGGTCTGGGAACGATGATGACACTTGGAGGACGGTGATGACGAAGATGACGATGATGACTGAATGAACGACGAAACGCTTTCACGGTATAGGTGAAGGCGAACCGATTGGTTGGTGGGTTGGTTCACGTTGAGGAGAGATATTCTCCGGAGTAGTGTCCCACTTCGCGAACGAGCTAACGGCATTTCGGTCCAGATATTACCGAGAGAGTCGACGAGGAAGGCGAACGAGGTGGAAGCCGGGTTGCCTCGGCGCGTCATCTTCTCGCTTGATTCCCCGTGTACGTGAACCGGGCCTCGCCAATTTCTCTCTCATTAAACATCGAAAAGGGAAACCCGATGTCGGCCCGCGGACTCTTTTTTTTTATTTCTTTCTTTCATTCTTTGGAGTTTGGCGTTGGCCCAAACGGAGGAAGGTTGGGAAGGAAGAGTGGCGTGTGGGAGCCAGGAAGCTCCATCCTAAGAAGGAGAGTTTGATGACTCGCCGATCGTCAGGTGTAAGGATAAACGATCGCGTGGTCATCGAAGTAATTGACGGAACCGTCAATCCCCGAGTCATACAAACGGTCGGTCGAGTATCGCTAAAAATCAGCCAAACAGTTGACCAAACGGTCAACCATTATGCTCGATAATCATCACCGTTATCAGGCTGTATCGAATCGGCTGATTCTCCAGTGTGAAAACAGTTTGGTCGATGATTGATCGCGGTCAGCTGTCAACCAACATTTGACTGGCATCAACCAATCAGTGGCTGATTTTTATCAAAATCCGATTCACTTGCCGATTGTATCCGATTCTGATGCAATTTTTGATGAAAGATGCTGATGGATTCGATGTTAACGGTACGGATGTATCGAGTTGATAATACCTGGTAAATGATAACGGCTTTTAGCTCTCAGTTTCTAGCTAATCTTGGCTAGTCCTGGTTCGTTGGCAATCCGTCATCGTCACTGGCTAATTGCGACCCACGATAATCAGATAGAAATCGGTAGTTTCAACCCATAGGTGCTAGGTACGAAGTCTAGCCATTTGGACGTTGACGACACCTGGATTCTGGCTTTTAGTAGCCAATCCGTTGATTATAGTGATAAGTTTCAGCAATTTGTAGCCAGTTAACGCGGTCGGTAGCAACTTGGTCATCAATACTGGGCAATTCCGATCGCAATACCTCATGAGGAAACTGTGGAACTCAATCGTGATGGACTACAGCCATTTGGACAGACGCCGATGACAGCAGCGAGTACTCAGCCGTTCATTAAGAGTGACCGGCTCTACCTATTAGTATCCAAATCTCTATTGCGGCTACTACTTCACTCTGATCATTGTTTCCAGTCTAAGCTGACGCTACGTTTCGTTTCCATGTCCGTTATGCCAAACAATACGAAGAAATCGGGTAGTTAATCTGGCAATCCTAAACGGTAATTAGACGTCACTAGTCATAACAAAAAATAGCCGGCAGTGAAAATCGTCGCGAGTAAAATCGAACCGAAATGTCACTTCTGTTGATTTTCCTCTCTAACTGATCAAGCCCACCAGAGTTTTCGTTCACGTTAACCTACATCTGAAAAACATGAACTTCCAGTCAGAAACATTGACATTTTTAGGAGTAGAGATCTCCACGAGATTCTCCCCACTCCCACCGCCGTCAAACTAGTTCCAAAGGTACAACCGAGTCATCTTTCCACCAGGACTTTGATCGCTCCACGAATATTTCGTGAGAAATCGAGGAAAGGCTAACTCTGGACCGGGATTAAGTGGCAGCTGAAGTGACTCAATGGTCACGAAGAAATACACGGAGAAAAGAGCAAACAATCGTTGAGATACAAGTTAACGGGAATGCTGTCGTCCTCTTCGCGAGCTAACTGGCCAATAGACGCGGATCTCCAAGATTCGGGGCTTCAGGATAATCCGTGGGATGTCCTTGACCCATTATTATTCGTCATAATTGGAACGCAGAAATCGTCGGAAGTCAGTTACCAAGGACTAGAAACCCAATGGTCCCTCAGCTACGAAACGACCGTTCCTCCTTTCTTAGCATCCACGATCAACTCGTCTCGGATCTTGATAATTCCTATAATTCAATTGGCTCTCCGCGCTCTTGCTCTCGAGTGATTAACTACCGGCAATTTCTCTACCAATGGCGCGAAACACCTTATTATCTCGTCACGCTTGTCTTAATGACACTTGCCGGTCGTTGTTTTTTTTCTCTTTAGTTCTCGTTATTTATAGATTTTTCTTCGTTCCTTCTTTCTTTATTTCTATCTGTTTTTTTTTCTATATTTTTTTCTCGCTTTTTCTTTGCGCTCGTAATATTCGGCAAGCGTACACGCTCCACAAACCCAATGCTCTGTATCGAGCACACTCGCATCCGTTTATAGGATGCGACATTGGAATACAAATTGAATCGACCGAATTGGAACTATCGATCGGTGCTCGGTGCAACGACACGGTCAACCCATTGCTTCTACTATTCCGAAAGAACCGAGTTTTCAATCGATCATTAAAAAAAAACCAAAAAATCTTAAATTGCTAAAGCGATCGTTCAAGAGGAAACCATTCGAGTTCAATAAAAGCAGTTTTTGATCATTTTTTTAAGCTCTGTCATTTTTTGGAACCCTGAATTTTTGAGTTCTGGAATTTTTTATTTTGAGACTTTTGATTATTACTATTTTTTGACACTTCCAATTTGATCTTTTCGATCAATTTCAATCTTTACGTACTAATATTTGTAGCTACTTTATTGCTTGTGTATTCACGTTTGGAATACGAAAATAATTCGTGACAAATGTTTACAATTTTGATGATTTTTTACAACAGTACAGTTTTTTGGCACGCAATATACCCAAAGCATCAACATTTCGATGCTAATCAGAGTATCAAAATATCTGGGAACAACGATTTTTTAAGCACAATCAATTTTGGGCATGGAACTTTTTCTGCAGCTCAATTTTTAGAAACCAAATTTTTCAAGTACTCAAATTTTACTGTTCAAAAATTTCCACGAGTCAAAAAATTAAAACTAACAAATTTTCGGCCAATATTATTAATTCTAAATCAGTGTGATTTCATAATTTGAAATTCATTCGAAATTGCAGATTGGAAAACGTCGATGAGGGCATTTCGAATTTCGATCGGAAATAATGGTTATTGTTCCTGGCCTGTTTGTCAAGTGCCATTTTTTATTATTTTCTTCGCGCAATCATACATCGAGAAGATTTATATTTTTTGTCTCCAGAAGATATTCAATCACGTCAGGTGTGTCCGACGTCGAGGCACAATAACTACTGTCATGAGAGGAGACTCCAACGGAAAAGTATACCAGCGATTAAACGCGCGCTTGCGTTTAAAAGGAGAAGATTTTCTCCTCTTCGTTTGGCTTCGATCTTCACATCGGATTTAATCCTCAGACCACGTCACAATTTCACATGTTTTGAGTTACTTTTTCCATTTCCCTTGGGGCTTCGAGGAACTCGCCGATAAAAATTATAATGTGATTTCACTTCCCAGCAACGACGACATTTTATTTATTTACAATCGACCTGGATAATTTGAACTTTGCCGTACGGGAAATGACTCCTTCGACTTCTGAAATCTTTTTTTATTTCCCTCAAACGGTTCCGGAGGAGAAGGTTTTAATGGAAAAGATATAAAAAACAATTTCGAAACGTACAAAACAAAAAATCATCTCGATGTTTCTTTATCGTACTATAAATTGTAAATTTAATACGATTTTATTGTTATATATTTTTATAAATTATATATATATATAATTCTATACTTTTATAAATTATATATATATATAATTCTATACTTTTATAAATTATATATATATATAATTCTATACTTTTATAAATTATACATTTTTGTTATTATACAATTTCATAAATGAAACTTTTTTATTATTACGTATTTTTATAAATGATAAATAATTATGAATTCGTTATGCCGAGGTGATTTTCTTTTCTTTTTGCATAAGACTTTGTTTTCACAAGATTTTCATTGCGCACGTATAACTTTTAATATGGCAAGAAACGCCGGAAGTGTTTCGATTTTCGAAAAGTTTCGAAATATTCCATTGAATGTTTTCACCCGAGCGGTTTCAATTTTGAAACAAAAAAAAATGAAAATAAAAGGGAAACGTTGAGGGGAAATCTTCGATGATAAAAAATTAATTTATCCTCTTTTCCACATAATTCGCATCCTTCAATTCTATTCCTTAAAATTCTTTAGCGTTTCGGAAAAATGTTCGGTTTTTTAGCACGTCGAACTAAAATTTCGAAATTTTTTCTTTTCCTAGCCGTTTTTTTTAAATTTCAAATCGCGCAGCCTCCCGAATTTCGAGAGCCGCGGTGATGTTCGAGAATCTACGACGGAAGAAAAGAAAAAAATGAAATTAAAAAAAAAAAACGATCGTAAAATCGTAAATTCGCTCTTCTTCAACGTTTTGTTTCCCGCGCGAATTCACTTCGCGCGAGAAAGTCAGGATTGAAAGACGAGGCACCTGCCGGTTAACTTTCTGATCGAAGTGAAAATAAAGCGGTAGCAGCGGCCAATTTTCCAACTAATTTATCAAAAGCCTTGCGGTTGTGTCGAACGATAGCTCGTAACAAAACGAGACCGTATGAAAACTCCACGGTCAATTAGGAAGCGTTTTTTTTTTTGTATTTCGTGCGCGGCTAATTCGCGGTTAACCGTGAGGCTCGATTGCGACGATTAGTCGCGTCGTCGGCTCGCTCGTGCGACGAATAAATAATTCACGACGTCGAGTGAAGGTGAAACCAGCCAGAACCGCTGTGATTTTGATTGGGCGTCGAGAAAAAATTTCGGCAATTCGCGAATTCTCGAAACGTTCGAACGTCGGTCGAATACCTTCCGCTTCTTTTGTCGTCCTTGAACTCGAATTTACTTTCGTCTCTCATTTTTTTTTTTTCTTGTTTTGCGGACATTCCGGGCCGTTGAAAGGAAGAGAAAAAAAAACGAGGAACGAGTTCGTCGACGCGGCACTTCCGGAAGTGAAACTCTTCGAAATTTCTCATTGAAGACTACCGCCGAGCGATGATAATTTTCGTATCGTTTTTTGTTGTATTCAGACTTTTATTGGCATGAGCGGTTGGTGTGCGTTAGAGGTTAGAAACACGCCGAGAATTGGGGCCTCATACACGATTTAAATGGAAGATGAGCGCGCGCGTGGAAAGCTGCTGGATAAGCCGTTTCATCGACGATTCGATTGAAATTCCGTACTAAACGGTGGGTCGTGTACGCCTCTCCCCTCCCTCCCCCACCGCTCTCCACTGGCCCCTTACGGACACACCTAGGACACGGTGAGGCCCCGAATTGTGAGAAATGTGGGATTTTATGTATGGGTAACTTCAATAAAATATCTCGGCGCATCAGGATTCCTCGAATTCCTAAAACTTTTCTCAGCGAAATGGGTCGATCTCCAGTTATTCGGGGCCTGACCGAGGGAGCCAATCTTCGAAGTTCCGGCGTGAGAGTCGCCGAGGCTTATCTCCAAGAATCTGAGAATTATAGGGAATGATTCATAATGATGGATCCGTGGGCGTACTAGTTTGGGCCCGGACAAGGCCCAATTTCCGTGGACGAGAGTTTCCTCCTCGTTCCGCGTTTCCAATACGATCATACGGGAATCGACCGCGTACGGTTTGTAAAACTGGATCCGAACGATGCGTGGGTGCGGGCCCAAACGGTAAGGCCCAAAATGGGACTTTTCCACCCGCGAGAATGTCCGCCGCGTACTCCTCGTTCCGTTCAACGTCCGCTAATAAAACGGGCCCGTAATCCTTTAGGGCCCGATGCGCGCGAAAAAAGGCCCAAGATAATTCGTGGGTGCGCATTCGTATTTAGAAAGCATTAGAGCGCGATTCTGAATGAAGCGTTTCGTTAGAGAGCTCGAGGGTTTTCCCTCCCACCCATCGGGCCCAGCCTCGGGGTCCTAACGAGACCGGAGTCCCGATCAAACAGGCCTACGCGACGACAATCGGTATGTGCCCCCCGGGGAGGGGGAAAAGCGTGTCAAATTCGATGCGCACGTGTCGCGGAAGGGGCAAGGGATAAATCTCGATGTGGTGGGGATGGGGGGCCCACACGTATATCGGGCCCCGGCTGAATCGCTTCCAGATAAATAAGAAGGACATGGGGAGAATATGTTCTGTATCGTGAACGGCCTCGTGTGGTGAATCCGATTTCATCGCTTCGTAATATTAGCCGATACCTTTTCCTCGACTTAACCTCTTAAGTCTCTTACGTTTGCCGTTTATCGACAACTTCGCGCGCCGACGTCGAAAAGTCAAAGTTTTTTAGCTTTGTTTTTTTTTTCTTCTCCAATCGTCCAAATATGACGAGATTGAGATTGTGCGCCCTCGCTTTGGGACTTATCGTGCTCCTGAACGTCGCCTCAACGACGACCCGCGCAAGCCCCGACGAGGGCAATGGCATCTTCGATTGCATCTACGAGGAGGAAAGCCTCGCGTGCGCGAAAAAACGTACCGACGCTCAATTGGACTCGTACGAGCTACAAGTGACCGGAAGACAGAGCTCGATCGGTTTCAGCAAAGTTTTCGAAGGCGCCGGTGAACTCATGGTCGATGGCACGCGATCGCTCCTCGGCTTGAACGACGACGCGACTGATCTTACCGAGAACGAGGGTGCCAATGATGAAGCACGAAGTGACGTCGGTAAGTGTAGTAACGCCGATGCGTTATCACCAAATATTATCGATTTTTTATTAATTATTTATTACATCATATACACACACACACACATATATATATTTATATAATAATAATTAATAAATATGCATATCCATATATATATATATATATATATATATATGAAGTGTAAACACATAATAATGTTATTATTTTTTAAAAATTTGTTAAATATTCGAAGGGGTAAAAAAAATAAAGTGACTTTTTATTTTGTTCAAATAATATTTATTCATTCATCATTATCTATACGTATATACATAATTTATTATAATAATTTATAGTTTATATAATTTAATTTATATTTACACATAATTTCGTAAAGATCTGATCCACCTAGCCATTTTCGAAGATATGATTGCCAGAATATATATAATTTACTAGATAATAGTTTAATTACGGTAATTCATTAAATTTATAGCCTAATTCAGTTCGGAAAATAAAAGAATTTCGAATGATATAATTAATGATACATTGGAATAAAAATAAATTGTTAATTACAGTAATATTGCAAAGGGAAGGTTGTAGGAATACTTGTCATGTATTTTTAACGTGCCGAAGAGAAACGGAAGTTTTAAGTAGACGTAATAATTGATCAATACAATAACTATACTTGACGAGTACAATTTGAACAAATAAATATATTTTTAAATATTTTAAAAATAAATAAATATATGAAAGAAAATTAACGAATTTGCTCTGATAAAGAACCGACCACCGGAAGACAATTATTCTTCATTTAATTAAAGAATTAAAAAAATTATGAAAATATGATCGAGTAAAAAAATGATTGAAGGTGAACGAATATGCCGTTGAATTATTATTATCGGGAAGAGTGCGGTGCACTCGCGTCCGTTACAATGGATTTACGTTTTTCCGGTTGGGCTCATGAGCCATTTCTTATACGCGATCAGGTGTTCGCGTGCGGCTCAAGAGCAAGGGAAAGGGGTTTTACAACGGGACGAATAATCCATAACGAGTGAAAAGAAATTGCAGGGTGGGAGGAAAGAAGTACGTGAGTCGCGAGGTTTCTGGGTCAAGCCAACCAAATTTATCGTTCGCACTTCCGCATCTGTCTCATACCTCTTGTTAACAATAAAACAATTAACATTTTTATCCGCTTGCGAGTGACTTAACTCCGGGATCCTAATTACGAGACGTAAATTAAACGATTTAACATCGTGGGAGGACAGAACGGAAAAACCGTGTAGTTTTCTGCCATTGATCGTAATAGTTCAGCAACAAATTTAATTATACAATAATATTTTGTAATTATGTATTATAATATTTAATTATAATACATAATTACAATGCAAAAAACGTGACGAAACAATATCTTTATTTGATCAATTCTCCGTTGTTCTTTTTAAGGTGAAGCCCGTAAAAAGTTGGGCCACAAGAAGAAGAAGAAGCTGTTGAGCAAAGTGATGGCTTTCACGATGCTGTTGAAAGCGAAATTGAGTCTCCTTTTGCAACTGATCTCGACGCATTTCCAGCTGAAGTTCTTCGGTATCGCAGTGATAAGTCTGCTGATAAACATAGCTCGTTTCTGGCTGGATTTCAAGAGGGATCACGCATCGAAAGTCGTTTATTACGAGCACGCCCAGCATCAGCATCATTACGAGCACGACGACGATCACGGTGGATATTGGGGTAGATCGGACGGTGTTGAATCTCCCGCTCAGGAAATGGCTTACAGCGCCCACAAATTGTACAACCAATAAGCCATTTTCATCTTTCAACTACGAAACTTCCAATTTTTATATTATTTATTTATTTAAACGTTCGAAAGTCCCGTTTCATTTCGTTAACTCATCGCGTATCATTGGCGCTTTAGAGGGCGCCGAGCTAACGTCAAGAAATATTAAATAAGTACTATTCCATTTTTCATACATTTTTAACGAAACTGCCAAACTTTCAAGCCTCCCTTAATTTTTTCCTGAATTCAATAAATCGATGGCGAGTAATAATTACTTATCATTCTCACCGATCGATGGAAACAAAAATAACAAACAATTTGTAATTGTACATAGACACTTCGAGGCTTGAGAAATCACGTCGCTAAGAGGACGATATTCGAGAGCGTTAGGTGGCACATGCGTCCAACTCGCGGACACCGTTCGAATTCCCGTTAAACCAAAGCCCGATCTACACTCGTACCTGTCAATCACGATTTCTACGATTAAACACAAACGATTATGATAATGGTTCACCATAGGAAATTTTCTGCGCGAAGATGAAACGTCGTGGCAGATTTATTATTATTATTATTATTTAAAAATGCAGAGACTCGAGAAAAATCGAATATAATTATCGTATTAATAATTCAACGGAATTGGGTCGCGATCTTCGTATTTCACGGAATTGAATACGAGGATACTAAAAATCACAGGTTCATTCGACATTCGATTATTTATATTTTAATTCGTTGTGACAATTTCGAAATTTGCAAATCCGATTTTTCGACAGATCCGAGATGAGTGAAAAAAAAATCAGTTTTCGTTTGTTTTTTTTTTTACGTTTTGTTATTTTTTGAACGATGCTTTCATTTATCTTTCACGCGCAGGGAGATTTTTTACGAGGGTAGGAAAATGAAGAGACTCGTTGTGGAATGAAAAATAATAATTTTCAATAACATTGTAAATACGCAAACACAAGAACGTCCACGATTGATTGTTTAGAATTAAGACGCCGATAAATGCCGAATGTTTCATGTAACGAATAAAGAAATTTGTCACGAATCGATGGTTGTTTCTTTGTTCATAATTGACAGAATGTTAAATTAAGACAAAAGATATGGGCGGTGCATCTGGAAGCGGCAAAAATTTCGTCGTGTCTTGAATTTGGCTTACCTTGGGATCTCGCGACCTCGTCACTTCGGGGCCATACCCAAACTCACGAACGATATTTCGTATTCTTCGACATTCACGTACAAATGCGTTTTGAATGTTTAACGTGGCACACGCTAATTTCAGTTTACCGCGAATGTTGCGATCTCGAAAATAAAACGTGCAAATATGATTTTTCATTCTTTACTTTCGTTATGGTATTAATTAATTTGACTCGATCGTTACTTTCGGTTCATTATTTCTATCAGAAAAACACAATTGGTGAACGAGTGGTAGGAGATCGGTTGGGATATCGGTAAAACGTCGATACGAAAATAAGTGAGGGGTCGTTAAGAATAACCGTGAAAATTGGTACGAAAAATGGTAAAAGATCGGTAAGGAAATCGGCAGATGATCAATGAGGATATCGGTAAAAAGCGGTAAAAGATCGATAGGAATGTCGAGAAGATAAGATATTTAAAAAATCGTTAAGTTTATCGGTGAAAATCGGTAAGAGAATAACCAAGAAAACGATTATGATCGGTAAGAAAGTACGAAAAGGACTGATAAAAATTGAGATGAAAATGGGCTAGACATTTTTGAACATGAGCTAGAAAATAGATAAAAAATCGTTAAAAATCGGTAAAAAAAATCGACGAAATATCGTTAAATCGTTATCGTAGTTATATTTTTCGTCATCTTCTCACGGTCATCCAACCTCTTTCTTTTGATAATTTCGCGAGATCTTGAAGAGTTGCCCATCAAATTTAACGATCACGAGAGGTTCGCGATCGCCAAGTAGGAACTTCGACCGGCGCTTCGTTGATTCGTCAACGATTCCCGACGCGTGCCAAACGCGCTGCAAAAAGATTTTGCGGCGAAATGAAGAAACCGCAAAACAAAAATCGTTATATTTGCATCCGGCCTTCGCGCGATACCGAGACGAGGCACTCCGAGGAATATTCAGTGCGAGTCCCTGTACCTCCAAATAAAGAAATATTCGCTTTGTTGCAAAGAACAGATGCGAGACCCGGCTTTCCCTCGATGACGTTCTCATCAAAGTATCATATTTTTATATTCCTTAATTTTACAAATCTCAATTCCGATTTGCAGCTAAGATTTTCGATAATAAATTAAAACGTTCACATCTCGAAATCCATTTGTCAGGTTCACTTACATTTTTGACTGAGCACTGTTTATTCTATTTTTCGTCGTACGGTCAAATGATTCTTCGATCCGTTTTTCCATTTCTTAATAACGAATAATTAAACCTCCCTTTATTAATGTTTGATGAAAATCCAATGTTTTTTATTTCAAAGCCTGGAATTTTCGCAATTATGACAATTTCCAAACCCCCATTCGTCATTAGGACATAATCAAAGTTGCCTCTCTTTTTTTTTGTCAAGAATTCAATTTTTTTTCCAAATATTAGAATTTCCATAATTATACAAACTTCTATAAACTATACAGTAATTTAAAATCCCCATTTTTTACTAACAAATAATTAAAGTTCTTTTTCTATTTGTTTATCGTAAACCCAACGTTTCTTTTTTCAAATCCTAGAATTATCTTAAATATCCAAATTTCCACCAACTACACGCACAATTAAACGCACAATTTTAAATTAAAAAAACAAATTAGACCTTTGTTTAAACAATCTCATTCCCGTTGTTTATCAATATTTCTCATTGGAAAAAAAAAACATTCAAACTTGTCGAAGTCGAGAATCAATCGTGTTCAAATCACACTCCAGACTGGAAAACTGGCATTAAAAAAAAAAATACAATTTTACGAAGACCGTCGAAAAAAAAATTTAAAAACCGTTGAATTTTTCTATGCTTCGTTCGTCGATTCTGGGGCGAGATAAAAATTGACAAAGCCCCGCTCCGGGGGACCGATGAAAAGTGAATTTGCATCGGGCCTTCGCCGGGCCCGATGACGGGATGACGTTGCAGATGCGGGCAAGAGACTTCGTCCGGAATATGGTCATTGGTAAAACGTGCTCGAATTACCGATCGAGCCAAACGCGAAATCGTCATTCATACACGATATTTCAAGATCGTTCGTGACGGTGAGTTTGCTATATAACACCCCACGAAGCTCCGAAGCGATATCAGTCCCGGTTGGCTCTTCATCGAGAAATTCAGTCAACACAAAAAAAAAAAAAAAAAAAAAAAAAAAAAAAAAAAAAAAAAAAAAAAAAAAAAAAAAAAAAAAAAAAAAAAAAAAAAAAAAAAAAAAAAAAAACACGGCGAGGAAGCAAAAATGTCACTCGGCGAACTTCCGGTACTCGTGCTCGTTTCCCTTCTCGTCTTCGGGTCCGCCTTACCCCAACAACCAAAATCCAAACGACCCGAACCTGTTTTCAAAGTAAGTTCGTACTTTTCTTCTTTTCTTTCTCTGTAATTTTTGTTTAGTGACTAGTAATCTAGTTTTTAGTGACTAGTGATCTAGTTCTCAGTGACTAGTGATATATTTTTTAGTAACTAGAAATCTAGTTACGAAAAAAAACGTTTTACGAAGTAAACGACGATCTTTTTTTTCGTTTCCCATTGGAAGAAAACATTGGGCTTGGAATTGCCGAACAACGCGACTTCCATAAGGGAAAACATAGTCGATACGTTTTCCTGCGAGGGTAGAATTTACGGTTATTACGCGGACGTTGAGAACGAGTGCCAGATATTTCACGTGTGCCTTCCGCAGCAGCGAGGCTCTTCCAGATGGAGCTTTATTTGTCCCTCCGAAACGGTTTTCAACCAAGTAAAGTATTTTACCTTGTTAAACGCTGATTAAGAGATCCGACGAATCGTTAATGGGGTATGGAAACGATTGGAACGAGTTAATTAATAATTAATTGATTGATTATCGAATTTGATTAACCGAGCTCGTTTTAATTGGATTGATCATCAAGGCAACCTTCGTGTGCACGCACACCGAAAACTCCATACCTTGCGAGGAATCCGATCAGTATTACGTCCTGAACGAAGAGATCGGTAAGGTAGAAGAAGAGGAGGAACACCCGGAAGAGGAACGACCCGAGGAGGAAAACGTCGGTGATTTTGCTCAAGAATTACCGACCCCGATTAGCCGAGTTTTCCGCCGGGGCAAAAATCGTCGAGTGGGCGAAACAACGGAGAACATTCAAGAGGCACCTTCGACCACCTCTCGAACCGCCAGAATCGTCGCGAGAGAAAAAACGAGGCGCGAGTGAATCCGCGAAAACCTCATTTCGAGGCCAATCTCGCGAACGATTCGAACTTTTCGTCGATTACTTTATCCCGGTGCGGAAAAGAAAAAAAAACAAATGGAAAGAATAAAATATGTATTGTGCCGAAATTATTTAGAATGTTATTCGATAAATATGTACAATTAGAGGTAACGAAACTTATAATTAAACGATTTAGTATATTGTGTCCCCGAATTATAAACGACAAATTTTCGACAATTATTTCTCCTCGTATTACTTAATTTACGATAATTTTATGATTAAGCAATTATCGATAATTAAATAATTCATTAATAGTTGATAATTGTACGATTCGTTGATTAATTAATTGGTCGATAGAACAATTAACAATCAAAAGTCTTATCCCATAATTAATGAAATAATTGATGAATTAATTAATTAAACATCTTATCCGATAATCGATCAAATAATTCATGCGTTAATGAATTAATCAAACATCTCATCCGATAATTAATCAAATCATTGATGAATCAATTAATCAATTAAACGTCTTATTCGGTAATTGAACAAATAATTAATCAGTTAATTAATTAATCAAACGTTTTGTCTCATAATTAATCAAATAATTGGTGATATAATATTAAGTAATCAAATAATTGAGGAATTAAATAATCATTCGGATAAGAAATTCATCAATTGCGCAATCGATTGTTTAATAGATTAACTAATTATAGAATAGGGGACGTAAGTTAACAACTAAATTGTATATATATATATATATATATATATATATATATATATATATATATAATATTTTTAAAGCCTTCGATTAACACTCTCGTCATTATCATTAAAATTTCTTTGCTGTACAATCGATTGATATGTGTCGATATATTGGTTCGTTAAAACGTGTCGATTAAACTAGGAAACGAAAAGCGAAGAAACGCGCACCCGCACACACACACAAAAAAAATGAAGCGAATAATAAACGAGTATGGAAAAGCACACGGAAAACTGGTTATAAAAAAAAAAACAAAGTACGAATATGTCGATCGCTTTGCAAAATCAAATAAGACGATCGAAGAAGAAAACAAAAGTGCGGCTCAACAAAAGAACCATCAGCTTTTCCTTTTGATCTTCGACGCACTCTGCATTCGGTATCTTTGGATAACTAGCCATCTTGCGAGCGGTGAAAAAAAAGTGAGGTTATACGTTTGAGAGATGAGGAAAAAAAACCAGGCTTTTCTCACCGCTCAAAAATCATTGTCGAAATGAAATTTTTCACTAACGCTTTTTTTTTTCTCATCGTATTCTACACGCACACACTTATCAATTAGAACTCGCCTTAAAACGTAAAATGATATGTACAGATGGCAGGCTAGTTCAATTCCGGCCGCCATTTCGCGCGCACCCTGGCTTCCGCCATTTCGCGCGTTTAAACTTCGAATACTGCGAAGGAACGATTTTAAACATGTGAAAAACATAATAATGATAACTATAAAATTCTAACGAAAAATAAACAATGTTTCGAACGTAAAACCAACGTGGCCAAAGCGCCTCCAGTAGCTGCGGTACATTTAATTTCGAATTCGTGAAATTTAAACGCAATCCGATACGAAAGCTCCGTCCGCCACTTTTTGCAAATTTAATAAACTTTTAAAAAAGTCAAATTTAGTGAAAAATTTGACTTTTTAATTTCTTAAGAGCACTTAAAAACCCATTAAAAGGAACCGAACTTTTCGATTCGTTCGATATCGTCGACAGTTCGAATCGTCAACGAACCGATTTCAAACTTTCGGGACCCAAACGAACCCAAACGGTTAGTCCATTTCTTAAGGGGGTTTCAGTGCTTAGGAAAAAAAAAGTCGACCATTCCAATTTCGTTCAATGTGAACTGATCGACGATTCGAATCGTCGACCAACCGATTTTCACCTTTGAAGACCCAAACGAACCCCAACGGTTCGTCGATTCCTTAAGGGGGTATCAGACCTCAGTAAAAAAAAAAGAAAAAGCGTCGAAAGTTCATGGACCGCTACGCAACGAAACTCAATGGGTTTTTCTCGGCGTTCAAGCTTCCGAATCGAGGTTAAGATCGGTCTCGATTTCCTCGGGGCTGCGAAGATCAATGGCGAAACGTTTTTGCGGAACGTTGATGTTCGTTCCGTCGTTACGATCGTGACTTTTGACGTTGCGTGAGTAAATTTGAAAAGCGCTCGCGAGTGCGTACGTTAATTGTCGAGCGTGATGCTTCGACTCGCAAACAAAAGCGTGACACTCGAACGGTGATATTCGCCGGAAGTTACCGTTGTCCCGAACGACTATCATTGAGAAGACGCGCGTGTAAACGAGATCTTGAACACCGTATGAAATCGTCTCGATCGGATACATCCTCGATACGGATGATTCCGATCTTCGTTTACCGATCGGAAACAGCGAGACGCCATCTTGCGAAACTACGAGTTTCACCAATGGCAAAATGGTGTCCGCCGGTAGTGACTTGGCTGAAGCGACCATATTGTCAACCGGCTTTCGCGTGTGCTTTATTCCCCAGAGGCCCCGAGCGTCGTGCGAGCCCAAGTACTTCACTTGGAAAACTTGCGGCAATTCCGTTGACCCCTCGAACACGTTGTTGTCGATCGAGAGCCCCGACAATTTGCTCGACAAATTCTTCTTCTCTACCCTCGATGACAATGGCGTCTTGTTCTCGGTCCTCATTTTTTCCGACTGAAAATAAAACACAACACTCTCACTCGAACGAATGTCTTTGGCGATTTGTATTCAAAGCGTGGCCTCAACTACGCCAAGGAACCGTTCTCCCGTCAAAGCGAATTCCTCCCGAGAACCTCCTCACCGATCGGAGAACCCAAGCTTGTACGATCAAAAAGGAACGTACGAAAAACGTTAAGTTCCCGGGAGTTATTTTATTGGGGACCGGATACATTTTTTAAAATGTATTATTATTGTTATTGTATTTTTCATTTTTTTTAATTATTTTTATTTTCTATTTTGAAAGTGATTGTTAGTACTACTATTATTTTATTTGTTTTGTTTTGTTTTGTTTTTTTTTTTAATTAATTTGTTAGTTTAATTTTACATATTTGAATAGTTGGGTTTCATAATTATGTTATTTAAATTCAGTTTAATGAATAATTTAAAAATAACAAGTATCTGTAAAATATATATATATATGTGTATATATATATATATATATATATAGTTATTAATTTATAATATTCCTTATTAATTGAATAATGCATATTTTCATAATTAATGAATTAATAAATGAAACATGTTTCTCTCGGATGGGACATGCAAGAGAAATTCTGCAATACGACACTGCGACTCGTGTTTCCCTTGTAAAGTGTACGCAATCACTTAATTATTCGCTTGAAAACACGTTATGCAATTTCAGCAATTCAAGGAAGGGAATTTTATGCCTCATCGATGCTGACAACATTGCGCTCAGGCACGAACGAACGCAATTCTCACTTCTCACAGTATTCTCTTTTCTGCGGCAGGAAATGAAAAAAGAAATATTTTTATCCTCAAAATCGAAAATTATTTTTCCCACGATTTTTCTTTTCCCACATTTTGATTACAAACAGTTGTTTTTCAATCGCTGTTTTCAAACAATGAACGAACAGACGATTTATTGTTGGGGGTTGGAGGTTGAAATGACTTATCTTTGATTAGGTTCTATTTCGTTTAATGGGTGAAAAAAATTCATTAAAAGAAATTCTGCAAAAAGAAATTATTCGTGACTAAATACTTCTAAAACTGAACGGGAAGGGTCATTATATCGTGCAAGAATTTTGGAACGAAGATAACTTTGTAACCCCAATGATAAAAATGTCGTTCAATTTTTTTTTAATCTGTATCTTTTTTTAAATGTATTTTATTTTTGGAAATTATTTATATTATACATTTTTGGTATTGTTTATTTTCTTTTTTTTTTAACAAAGCGTAAATTAGTTTTGATCGCCTTTATTCTACCCAACATTTTTTCTTATCAGTTATCAACAATAAATTCAAATTGAAACAATAAAAATTGAAAAATATTCATTCAAACAAATTTTCTAATGATCACGAATAACTGAAATCGAACAAAGATAAATTCTCAAAAAGGATCGTAAAATAACAGTAAATATTTTAAAATAAACTCACGTCACAAACTCAATAATTAAATCGACAAACCTTCATTCACATGAATTTTCGACTTGTCCGGTATTTCCAAAAATCAAAGAAAATTAATTCGTCAGAAAAATTGTAAAATCAAAATAAATGTTTTTAAATAAAGGCAAGTTTCGAAAAATTGAAAAGTTACATTGAAAAATGTTCATTCAAACAAATTTTCGATTTATCTGGTACTCCCAAAAACAATCGGACGTAAGTATGCAAAAAAAATAAAGTTAAAAAAAAATTCAAATGAACTCACGTTGCAAAAAATACCAAAATTAAATCGAAAAACGTTTCTTCGGAAAAATTTTCGACTGATCTCGAATTTTCAAAGCCCAACAATCGTTAATTTACAAAAAAACATTGTAAATTAAAAATAAAATAAATACATTTAACGTTGCAAAAAAGAACTAAATAAATAAATTATTGAAATGAACTCACGTTCTGTTTATTTCCGATGGACTTGTCCGCGAGTAGTTTTGGGTGATCGGTGGTATCCTTAGACCGCGGATTGACTTTGAGATGATACTCGACGACGTTCGGTATGTTCGGCGTATGAGAATTGACTGAGGCCCCATCGGTTTGGCACGATCGTTTGTTGGCCTCCTCGTTTCCGGTTTCCGGTCGGTGCTCTTCGACACCGGCGCTGCTGTTACTCGTGCTTTTCTCGTTCACCTCGTGACTACTGGACACGCCCTCGGTCTCGTCCGGTACTACTGACCCAACCTCATCACCGCTCGTTTTAAACCCCGTGCCCTCGGCACCTGCCAAACGACTCTTTTCCTCCCCCGAATTCTCATTTCTATCCTCGTCTCTCCGGGTTTCAGTTTCTTCCTTGGACTCACGATCCTCGAGTACTTTTCGCAGTACGCTCTCCTTCCGTTTCGTGAAGCCAAAATCTTCGTCCTCCATACTTTTGCCTCCACTCTCTGTAAATTCGAAAAAAAAAACATAACAATGTTTCAATTAATAAAAATTTGCATTTATTTGGGCTTTTTTCGGTACTATAATTTATTTAATCGTTACTGTAATTTATCGTATATTAATTAATACGTTTAATAATTTTTTTCCTCGATTTATTTTATTTTCTTTACGAATAAATACATTAATTAATTCCATCGTTTTTTTTTTTTTCAATTTACTCCATTTAGCTGTTCTGAATTTCATTTCTTTAGAATTAATTCGTCAATTTAATTGAACATATATTAATTAATTGGTTTCACCGTTTTTTCGTCGATTTACTTTATTCCAACCTTCTTCATCCCTTCAAAATTTATTTGTTACTTTACTTTAAATTTTCACCTTTATTCATTTTAAACGATGTATTCAATTAATTTATTAAATTTATTATTTTACTATTTATCAATGTATTTATTATTGAACTATTTTATTTAAAATTTCCGTTTTCTTTTTTAACTATTTTGAAATAAAAAATATAACAACACGTATTTATATTTATTTAAATGTGTAACGATAAAAGTAAAAAAACATATATATAATTTACTTTGATAAATTCGTGCGAAGAAAAATACAAAAATCAATCATTAAGCGATGTTCGTGGATTTTTTAAAACGCATTTTTTAATCGACCGTGAAAAACCGCGAGAAACGCATCATCGCGTACTCGTTGAGCGAGCTATTGCGGAAAACTAAATTCGAGTTCTCTCCCGAGTCTACACCGATAAGACAACCCACCTGATACTGTGTCACTCGAAATAATCGCGCTTACGTTTCTTATCTCTGGTTCTTTTTCTGTAACGCCCAGCGATTTTGATTAGTGACGTACTGGGAAAGCACGGAGTCAACCTCGATAACGTTTCTCTTCGATAAACCGCGACGAATTTTTATTCACGTTTCACCTGTGCGTTGCCAGGATATTTTCGAATATTAATTTTTTTCATCAAATCAATCATCGACGATTGTTTACAAGATTAAGCGGAAACCGTGAGAGATAAAATAAAATGAGTGACTTAAAAAATGTACAGAAAATAGAATAAACGATGTATAATCAGCGATACACGTCTAATTTGATTTATTTCACATCAATAAATAATAATCAATAAATAAATAAAAAATTATTTATTATTTATATTTATTAGGAATATTAATCGTTAAAATATATATATATATATATATTTTTTTTAATTTTTATTTTTATTTTTACCGATTAATATTCCTAATAAAAAAAATAATAAATAACTGTTCATTTTATTTATTGATTGCTTTCACGAGCACGGGTAAGCGGTAACCGATCCAAGTATCAGCCTGTCCCGACGCTGCTTAATTTCAGTGATCTCACCGGCCAGCGACCAGCCCCGGTAAATACGTCAGAAGTTTATAACGAACGTATTTTCAGTAGACGATAGGTCACAACGAATGAGTACACGCGCGCACACACACGCGCGAGGTGAGGTGAAACAATAACCGCGCTTGTCCAAAGCACGATTACGTCCTCGTCACGCTTCGTAAATTCCCCAGCCCCCTCCCTGCCCCGGCCATCATCCTGTCAATCCTGCATTTCTTTTTATCGCCCGTTTAATTATGAAAAGCAAGCTGCGGACTCGAATCGCTTTATTACGCGTACACGTTCGACTGTGAAGTGCGAACGGTAGAGACAAACAAAACGAAACAAAAAAAAAAAAACAACAAAAACGGAACAGCCGAAATGTTTCAAAACTCGGTAACCAGAGACCAAGTTTTAACGATTTTTTTAACGATTCGCGTCGAATCGTATGCGCGATAAAGATTCTTTCGATTTTTTGTCGAGTGAACAAAATTACATCCAAAATGTATTTTTGTATTTCTCCCGATCTGAGTTTGGTGCAGCTTTTGCTATTTATTTATGTATTAATTAATGTATTTATCTTTTTATATGTATACTTATGTATTTACGCATTTATTAAAATACTTTTTTAATCGAAGAAAACTTCCGTTACAAAATACATAAATAAAACAGAAATAATAAATAAATAAATAACTAGTGGAATAATTTTTTACATATGTATTTTTAAATCGAAGTAACGATCAATTAAAAAAATGCACAATAAAAACGTCATACTACCTATCATTAAAATGTATCATTACGTGCACAAAAAAAAACAAGAAAAATATAAACGAATAATTACATAAATAAAAATGGAGAATACAAATAAAATGAATATTATTATAAATTGCGAAGCGTTACGCACGAGTGCATTGGACTCGAAAGGTCGAAAAAATATTAAGGGGAGAGGGGATACTCGAGGGATCGAAGAGGGGGCTGCCAACCGGAAGCCAGCTGTCGCAACGTCGAGCACGTGCTGCACCTTGCACCTGACCAGTTACGTTTCTAGTTCCTTATCCATTTTTTTTTATGCTCCTTCAGCTCCTCGCACTGCTCCTTCGATCCTGAGCATACGTTATCCCCCTCCCCTTCCTATCCCTTCCCCAACCAGCTAACCGTCTCGTTTGGTCCTTTACGACCGTTATTCAAGACCAAACGGTCCGTTGAAAATCGACTCGTTTAATGGGAGCAAATCTCGTATTTGATTAATATCGATAATTAATTTGATTATCTCACGCACCTTTTGTTAATATGTAATTAGTATTATTATAATCAATATATAATAATTATTATTGTAATTACGCGATATAATTAATATTGCAATAATGAATATGTAATTAATATAGTTTTAATTAATACATAATTAATACAATTATAATTTATGGATATTTTATATACCTCTTCTAAATATTGTTTCAATACACCATTCAATCGATTTATTCATTTTTCAATTCCAATTGTCGTGTTATTATTTACTTATTATTCAAGTATTATTTCACTTGTCGAGTGCATTTTTAATTGATTTATTTATTCACGGAATTAATTATCTATCCACTGACACACTAAACGTTTTTTTTACATGTTTTATTCATTATTTAATCATTTATTTCTCGTTCGATCAAAACACCCGGTTTCATTTTACAAAATCATTGATACATTTTTTCACACTCGTATAAACAACCAAAAAAAATTCGCCTTGGGGAAAAAACCATACAACGATTTTTTCCGACGTACTTTTAACCGTTCCGATAATCGGCAATAGCTTAATGATAATAAAAACTATTTTCAATCGTCACTGACTCATCGTATTATTTTATGGACTGAAAAAAAAAACACTCTCTCCCATACCTCTGGTAAAAATGATTATTCATCGAGTTTGATAAAGGATTTTCGGTCGTGTCTGGGAAACGAGTCAGGTGAACCGGTAATCACGAGGGAGCAGCAAGCTGCTCGTGGGGACTCATTACTATGCACCGTCCGTTACAGGTGTTACACACTCGGGTATTCAGAATCGACCTTTTTTTTTTTTTATTGTTTTCCGCCCCAACCGAATTCTTTCTAATCCAGCGACCTTAACAACACCGAACTGCGAATTTGAAGTCTCTATCAATAAAAAATACAATTTTTAAAAACGTTTTTAAACAAATAAATATCGTTGAACCGGAAACGAGGGCCGAAAAAATGTTCAGAGAGTTTCCGGTACGATTTACACTCGGAAGGTGAAATTTTTTTGCGCTCGAGGTAGAAAGAAAGGGCGATTTCGTGAAGCGAAAAAAAAAAAAAATAAATAAAGCGAAGTGCAACGAACGATGCGTGATTGCACTTTTTTTTTGTCACGCACGATGAGTCGCATTGTTTTCCGTATGTATAACGAAAAGAATGAATAATCCCGCACACCCAGCATATCCGTTTTAATTTTTTCTTTTTTCTATTTTCTTAAATTAAAAAGAAAAGTTGTTTAAATATTCACGATTCGTTCGACGAATAAATAAACAAATTCGTCAATTATTTATTCTTCATTTCTTTGACGAATTATTAAATTCGGTTATTTATTCGTCATTCCTTTAGGGATTAAATAAACAATTTCTTTGTTTATGTAATCGTAATTCCTTTGACATTAAATAAACAAATTCTTTGTTTATTGATTCTTCATTCCTTTGACGAATAAAGAAATTCGTCGTTTATTTATTCGTCGTTCTTTTGCCGAATAAATAAAAAAAGTAATGACGAACAAATAAACAAATGGATAATAAATGTTCATCGGAGCAATTGGTGGTATTAACTTTTTGCGTTCGCGCGCATGTTGCGCATACATGGGCGTTCCTGCTATACGTTACGATTATACCCGGGATAATACCGGAAGTGACGAGGAAGAAGAGCAAACTCCGCGCTCCGCGCTGTGAATTGTATACCTAGTGCGAGCGACGAAACCGCCGGAAGTTCCTCTCGCACTGACGTCCCCCGTACCTCTTTGCGAACCGCCGATGCGTGCCCTTTCACTACACGAAACGGCGTTGGAACGATCGACCGTTGAAAAAAAAAAAACAGTCACAAAAATAACTCAAGCGATGAGCAATTTTCATTCATTCGAATTTACGAAATTATTATTAATTTTCACCCGATTGTTTCTATTAATATTCCTGTAAATTGTTTCGTTATTGACGTGTTTTGAATGTGTTTCGATTTATTTTCATTATTATCGTATATAATTAATGATATTTCTTCATTATTAATTTATTATTTATTTTGGCCTGTTTGATACAAGTTGCTATCATTTTTGTCATCATTAAAATGTATTATTATTACCAATCGTTTATTATATATCATATGATGTTATTTAATATATATATATATACATATGTGCGTGTGTATATTTATGCATATGTATAATAAATAACAATTTTTATTATTATTATAACATCACGTAAAAAAGAAATATAAATGTTAATATATTCATTTTTCTACGTTTAATTATTCTTACGAACAACATTGAATTATTTAATTGTTGTTCAAAACAGTATTACAATTATTTAGTTAATACATATTATCAATTTGATTTATTATCAATTATTTTATTAACATACACTTTTACAATACATTTTTAATGATTATTAACATCAATTACGTTCATACGATTATTATATAATTTTATTCAAAAAAAATTGGCACTCGTTCCACGATCGATGTCATCAATTGAGCAAATCAACTTACATTTCCGGTCAAGCTTATCGCCCGATCATTCGCGTCTCCGTGTACGCGCATGGAGAAAAATTGAGGCGCAAATTAGCTGGGAATAATCTCGGGTCAACGGAAATCGACGAGCACGCACGCACACACACCGTCAACGAACGTAATTGACGTGGAAACGTGTACGTCGAGGCGCGCTGGTCGAAGAGCTGGAATTTCCCGATATCCCAGTATCAACGTTGGAAGGGATTATACAGCAACAGGGATAAGGCGGCGGGGGAGGGGCTAAGGCCCTTAAAAAATGGGCCCTTAAAAAATCCGAAATCACGAGGAACAAAGGAGTCTCGCGGTCAATTCCGAAGTGCAAACTTTCATAGACTCTCGTCGATATCCGCGGCCGTGATACCGCTAAGAAATTCCAACGGTCCCCACCACCGATAGGACTCGCGTTTCCGTAAACAATGTTGCGGGGGAATAAGGCCCCGCGGAGTGGGCCCGATCGAGGGAAAGGGAAGTTGCCCGCACTTGTTCCGACGACCGGCGCGTAACACTTCGGAAAGTCCCCTCCATTGGCCTCGCACGGCCCCTTCTCTCACACCTGAATATCCCCACTCTTGCGACTACGAGGACGACGAAAATTGGGCCCGATCGGAACGACGATTCCCTCGGTAGCTCATGGAGAAACGACGCGAAACACGCGCCAGTCGAGGATCCTGATCGCACTCTCGAAAAATCCGAAAATAAGGCCCACCACGACGGGGCCCGAAATATACTTTTGGGCCCGTTGGAAAACTCGACGTGATTCACTCCAGCATCGCACCACCCAGTGTAACGTCTAGTATTCGACTCGCACCGCTTTTCGGCCTTCAAGTCCTTTTGGGCCTTACCCACTTCCGTTGGGCCCCTCGATAACTTTGGATAGAACGTTCCAACGGAGCCTTCCGGATCGAAAATAGTTTTTGGTATTCGAGCTCGTTGAAAAGCTTGTCTTTTTTTTAATATTTTCAATATCTTTTGTTATGTATTTAACGTTGCGATCGTTATTACTAGAAACATTATTATTATTTTTTACCATCACCCATTTTTCAAATTCCGATATGAATTATAAAAATACAGACTTTTGTTTAGTGAAAAAAATAACGATAATAGTTAGGGCTTTTTCAGTAAAATCGAAACAAAAATTTAATTAAAAAAATGTAAATTAATGTAAATGAATATTATTATTTAATTATTAAAAATGAAAACTCAGCGAAAAAAATTAAAATCAAGGTTCAACTCATTTATTTTCTTATCAAATAAGAAAATTTAGTAAAAAAAAAATAAAAATGAAGACCCATCTCATTATTTACTGATAAAAAAAAGAAATTACATCCCCCCTATAAATTAGCGTTAACGATCATCAGCTGTATCTTTTCATTAACTTCGATTACTATTATCATTAATTTCACATAATGATCAATAATCGTAAATAGCGGGCTTTAAAATTGACATGAAAAATAAAAACGTTTTTCACGCAACTCCCTACCTTTCCATTGTTATCTCGATTGTTATTGCTGTTACTCGTCGTTATCGTCGTTATTATTTCTTTAATAAAGAAAAATAATAAAAAATGTGAAAAAACAATGACAAGACTCGTAATCGCCGATCGCGATATTCATGAATGTTAAATTCGATGATGAAGCGTCGGACGAGCTGATCTCGAAGAGACGAGAGAACTCGGTGCGCGTCTCGCGATGCCGCGTGATCGTAACTGTTGGTACGAAATGTGGGACGCTGACCAAGCCGTTGATGGACGCGAGCGTGGAGAAACGAGCGGAAACCCCAGCACGCTCGTCCGACCGGAGCGTTCTAACTCCGGTTGCGTTTGTTACACTGATAAAACGAAAGATTACGATTGCACTTCTCGAGTCCGCGAGCTCTGGTATCATCGACGCGCGCGGTCCAGTCTCCAGTTTAATTTCGCGATCTCTTCGAATCGGAGGTTCACCGATGGCCAATTATATAAGTTCCAATAATTATAGGTCCAAAAAATCGCTTCTTTACGAAGAATTACACTTTTTAAAAATTATTATTTTATTTTTCATTAATAGTTTTTTATTGATCGAAAAATCGAAGAGTTTGTCGATGATGAAACCACTTATTTTCTTTTTTATTTTTAATTTTCATTATTCACTATTTAATTTGTTTATTCGATATATTCGAAATTCAATGAAAACGATATTGACTACTCATTTCGGCGATTCGATTCAACGTTTCTTCTTTTCTTTCGTTTGAAAAATTGTTCGAATGACGAAAACAATATAATTGTTATTATTATTACACAGGTATAAAAAAGGAAAAAGATTTGTTTTTCTTTGGTATTTTTTTTTTTTGGAACGACCAAGGTCGTTGATCCTTCGCCGTTTCATATTAATTATTAAATTACGAACAAACAGGAAAAGAAGAAAAAAGCGTGGTCCCTCGTACGTACGTTATTATTAAAAAAGAATATTTTTCTTTAATTTTTATTTAATAGAATAAATCTTTATCGTTGATACTATTGTTAATGATAACAATAATTATCCCCAAATAAATAATTATTAATTTCAATATTATTATGTACTATTAATATTACTAAGTCTAAATTATAATTAATAAATTATGAATATGATTACAAATAAAGTGACGCAACTTATGAAAATTAGCAGTCACGCGTCTCCTCAGCACTTGTTTTCTTACGTTCCCTACTCTCGTTGCCGACTTGATTCCTACGCATTACGCGCTCTATTATACAAGTGCGTGCAGCACGAAAATTTTTATTGATGGACCTCTGTACACCACGACGCGGTTCCTCGCGGAAATCAACGCGATACCGTGTAACAAAAGTCCGCAACGGCATGATATAATTGCTGCGAGAATGAACTTACGAAAGTAACTGACGCCCCGTCTCCGATTCCCCGCGCACCACGCTATTCCCACGCGGGCTATATACATTATATACATAAACATAAACATATATATATATATCTACATATACCTTTACATATATATTTATTTATTTTCTTATTTATTTATTGATTTATTTAATTATTTATTTCTTGATTTACTTATTTATTCATTTATTTAATTGTATGTACATATATATGTGAGTGCGATTGTACTTATACCAAAAATTTAGAAATTATTTTAAATGTTTTCTGTATTAAAACATTTTATCAATGTTGTATTTCGTTTCCCTAATTATTATATTTATATAATTGTTTAAACAAATTATTATTATTATTTTCTAATCGTTGCCATTGCTGTTACTTGTATTTGTATTTGGATTCCATTGTTTTTTATTGCCATTTTTATCTCCGTCATTTATGAGAATTATTATTATGACGACTATCATTACGAAAAGGAAAGAAATGGAATAATGTAACAATACGACAAACGTCCCACGGGATCTCGCAACACGGACGATCTCCTTCTAGTCTCGTCATACTTTTTGCATCAACAATAAAATCGCGAAATGGAATTGTGAATTTGCGTCGGGCGCCTCGATATTTAATTAACGACTCAACAGCGGAATCCATTTATTTTCCCACCGAGCAATCATCTCACGTTGCATCTACGAAATTTATTAATTTTTTTTCCATTGCATTCTTGAAATTTTGCGGAATAATAAATGCTATTTTACGTTTTTTTGATTTTTTATATTTTGACTTGAAACAAAAGGGGTTTTGGATTTTTTGACATTTCTTTTACATATTTTACATTAACAAAATACAATTTTGATGTTTTTTTATAAGAAAATTTTAAAAATCGCGTCGAATCACTCGTACGTTCGATATATCGAAGCAACCATTCATTTAATCCTGATTCAACGATAAACGGAATGAACAATGATTTTTCAATTGATGATTTTTCGAACCATTGAAATTAAAGTTGTTGCGAAATAGCTTCTTTTTTTCTTCTTCGCCAAGGTCTCGAGAACGTTTTTGAAAAGATGGGTCTCAAATGGATTACGCGATATCGGACGATCGCGAAGGATGATGGATGGGGCACCCAATTATCTGAAGATATCGTTCCGACGATCAAAACAGTTGGCACGAATTAATCGCGTCTGGGAACGATCGAGTAAGGTGTTATCCCGGATACGTTGTTTATCTCGTTTTTTGAATATGCGGTGTGCCTGAACCTGAACAGACTTTAGGAAATCGAAAGATCCGCGTTAATCTTCCAGAAGATGAAAATGGAAAACCTGCGAGGTGAGCAACGGAAATTGAAGTACAGATTTTCGTGATGCATCGAAATCCGTTATCGTCGCTACGATTTTACGATCGACTGTTAATTCGCGAATTATTAATCAACCCACGAATTTCACGGTGTTTTTTGTTTTTCTTTTTGAGCTCTCGTTTTCGCGCAACGATTTGGGACGACTGAAAAATCAATTATCCCGAATTGCACAGCGTGACTATTTTGACCTCGGAGCGAGTCCTTGCTCCGCTTGCGCTCCAATCAGCGTCCTCAAATACGGGAATCTTCGTTGAAACGTTCGCTAACCACGTTTTTGTATTTTTCAATATCATTTTCATCCACGAAATCTCTGGAACGTTCCTCTTCGTTGGTATACTCGTCCGATCGGGAAGTACGAATAGAATCGACCGAGAAAACGCTCGGGAAACCCGGTTCCATAAGTAACCGAGCCGAAACTCCCGGCTTTCGATTTAGTCGTTTTAAGCCTAAACAGCCGATAAGACGCCACCAATTTTCTCGTGCCCTCATCATCGGCGCATAAAAAAAAACAAACCATCAACCACGACTGATCCAACGTTGATTTTCGGCGATAGAAACGAGACTTCCGGTTTTCCGCAAATCGATTTTCAGGCTGCCGCGACACGATTTTCAAATTCGATCCGTTTGGTCCTCGTGGGCATATTGGCACAGTGGAATCGACCGAGCGTAACGAAAACGCGTTCACCCTCTAACGAGCCCGATGTGCCCAAGCACCGGGGAGCTATTACGACCAAGTGTGTTTTCACGGCTGTGAGAGCACCGCGGATTGCGCAATTGGTGGCCTAGCATGAAGATCCCTACTCCCACTTTCCGTAACAATGAAAAAAAAAAAAAAAAATAGCAGGGGAAGAGGGCTCTTCTTCTTCGTGCGTTAACTCACGTTGGATTGTTTCGTGATACCTTTTTTTTTTCTCTCCTGTTTTTTTTTCTCTTACGTTTTTCTTTTCGCAGCTGTAAGACAGAAGCGAGAAGTAATACGTGGGGGCGTGAATCTGGTGGGGTGTTGCATCTCTTCTGTGGGAGCCCCAGGACGAAGGCCTTCTCAGGTCCTCTCCCCGGAGCATCTCGGGCTTAACCCATATATATACCCAAACGATCCAACACTTTGGCAAACGTCTTCGAAGGATTTCTCGAACGAGAAGCCACGCCGCGCTCTCGCACCCTCGCTTTCGTACCGTTCGACGTACGTTCGAGAATATTCGTTGTATTTTGTTTTTTTTTTACACTCCAAAAGCAGTTGACAGTTGGCGAACAAAAAAGGAGTGATAATTCAATCGATAAATGAGAGACAAATAAGGGTGATAACACGAGGAGAAAATCGATGAAAGGTTCGTTGATAGACTACGTACAAGACGTCGATTAAGCTTGTTCTAATTTTCTACTTTTATTCGAAACGATTTTCGGTTAAACTTTTCGAGGTTTTCAATGTTCAACGAAATCACTCGGTTATCGAGATTTTTTAAAGCTCGCGTCTCGCCTCCATTTTGTTTCGAAGAAACGGTTCGCGAAATGGCCGCGATTCGGTCGGACTTTCTTTTTTCACCACCTCGATACTTTGATCGCTCGCGAAAAATTCATTTTTTCGTATTTTTCGATGAAACAATTTTTTTCGTACTCTCCACGAGTGAACCTTTCGACTAAATTTTTTCAGATGATCTCCAGGTACCAGCTCATTTGTGGCGCTATACTTTTTGGATTCGCGCTGCTGTACCAGGTCATGGCGGTGAGTCTCCGAAATAATGAGTTCTTTTGAGCGTTGAAAATTCCTGTTGAGATTTAAAGACTAATAGAACTCTTCAAACACGGACGAACGCGTTCATCCCGTGACTTTACGGAGCGGATTACCCGCCTGGTTATTGCGCAACGAGGAGAGAATTTCTCGCGACGCGAAACAAGACGAAAGTGCGACGAACTGCGGGAAAGATTTTTTTTTTTTTTTTTTTTTTTTTTCATTTTCACGAATATACATGTACGGTTACGTGCGAGTTTGTTAATTCATCGTAAACCGAAACGCGATAATTGCATTATGCGATAACATTGTTTCCTTTTTTTTTCATTTAATTTTTGTTTAATACGTGTACCAGAGCTCTGGCGGGAGGACGAGTTTCTCACGGTTTATCGCGCAACAATGACAACCGAGAGTGAAACTAATCTGCCATCTTTCCTCGCCAGACCCGTCGTGGTAATTGATTAATTATAATCAACCTGTGAGGTAACACTCGCCGGGAGTGTTTCAATTTCCCCCTCCCCCTTCCACTTCCCTCTACTACCGTAATTACAAACACCTAGGGAAAAACAATCCAACACTCACTTACCAAATTATAATCGCCGGTATTTCTTATCCTAACCAAAATTGACTCAATTTTGCGACGCTAAAATGCTCATTTAAATAAAAGTATAATTAACGAAACGGAATTTGTAACGAATCATATAATGAATAATTGTCGAATCGTTATTTACAATTCGCGAAATTAGAATTGAAATTGTTCAAACGTAATTTGGAATTCGAAATTAACGAAATGGAATTTATAATTAACGATGTGGGATTTATAATTGACGATGTGGGATTTATAAGTGAAACGCAATTTTCAATAAACAAATTGTTACAACAAATGTAATTACAATAATTATTCATTTTCGTCATTAATCATAACTTATAATTGGTAATTAACGAAATGGAATTTATATTTAACGAATCACAATTTTCAGTGAAGTAATCCTAATAACGAAAGTTAATTTGCATTACGATCGTTATTTATTTTCGTCTCAAATAACAAATTAAGAGACATTTCCATCAAATTTGTACAAATTTTATAAATCAAAACCTCCACCAGCAAAAAATTAAGGCGATCCACTAAACAATGAAAAATACAAGTAACACTTCAGCTTTTCAAATATTTACGATTTTTGAAAGACGTGACGGGTTTAAAAAATTTCTTATTCGTTTTCATGTCTTCAACCTTTCATGCGATTTGAAGTTTTTTTTTTTTCATTGATCTCGTAATAGTTCCAACCGGACGTCCAAAGATCGAGCGAAGTTTTTTTAAATAATAAAAGTTAAAAAAAAAACCGGATGTGGAGTGGGAGTATCGGTATGAAAACGGGTAGAGTAAAAGATCTGACACAAAGGCCCGCCGGCGCATGGAGATGCGCATCCGCCCGCCAGTAGCGGCAAAACAATGTACCTCGACTTCCGGTCAGTCATCGACACGGCCATATACGCTCGTGGTCTGGACATTGTCGAGGGCTGACTGGATGGCTAACTCGCGATATCGTCTCTGTTGTAATAACGTAGGTATGACCGAGGGTCTCGTTTTCCATTGCGCAAAAAAAAATGTATATATATATATATATGCCTATGTGTATATATACACGCGAAGAAATCTTTAGGATCACGATCCGAAAAACGGGAAAAAAATTTGACCAATGGATGATCTCCCTAGCTGATGAAAAATAATAACTATTTTATCCCATTTATTTTTCATTTTCAGTCACGTCTTTACCAAATTTTAATTTTTTTTTCTTAGTTAATTTATATTATTTTCATATATTTCAATTAATTTTGATCATCATTTTTCAAGGCACTTTCAAAATTATCGCAAAACTAATTAATCGAAAAATTGGGCAATTATTTTTAATTTGAGTTAATTTATGTTATTTTCGTATATATTTCAATTAATTTGGATCATCATTTTTCAGGGCACTTTCAAAATTATCGCAGAACTAATTAACCGAAGAATTGGTCAAATTATTTTTAATTCGAAGAAAAATTTACATTTCTTCCGTCGGTGAAATTAAAGTAATTGAAACTTCTTTTGATTATTAGGAGTATGAGTACATAAATAAATAAATAAATATTCAGCCTGTAATAATCAAATTGGCATTAATTGACAATCTACAATAATGAAAAAATTAAATGGCATAGAAGTTCATTTATTGATTCACTTACTAATATTATATATTATTATTTATGATTATCAACAATTTTCTGAATTAGGAAAACTTACAATTGAATTAATACAAAAAAGAGCTAATTGTCATTTTTAATTGAAACCGAAATTTCAAATTTGATATTCAATAAGATTTTTTACGTCGTTTATGAACGAGACGACGGTTATCGACTGAGCATCTTTTATACGATTGGTAACAATCGATTGATAAAATGTCAATTTGTTTGTCGATTGGAAAATTGAATATATATTTTTTCCGTTCGATAATAAGGTTCGTATCTTAAAATTAGATATTATTGCAATTTGTCGATGTTTCAGCAAGTCGATGGTTATCAACCGGGAATCGATTATCCGATTTACGATAGCGTGCCCTTCGGACTTACTTTCACGTGCCAAGGTAAATTGCCCGGCTACTACGCCGATCCTGAGACTCGATGCCAGGCGTGGCACTGGTGTTTGCCCAACGGTAGGATGTTTAGTTTTCTCTGCCCAAACGGTACAGTCTTCAGCCAAACGGTACGCGTCTGCGACTGGTGGTTCAAGGTACGAACTACGAACACTAGAAAAATTAATTATCGACGGCCGATCTTTGACGTTATGCTCGAAAATATATTTTTTTATTTTTATTTTTGAAATTTAAAAAAACACATGAATTTGCAATTGACAAAATTTAACCTGGAACATTGTAAATCAACATGTTTCAAACGTGAAACGAATTTAATGAAACGTGGTATTTCAAGATATATGAACTTTGATTAAATTGTTTTAACTATTTACGTCGCTGTTGAATTGGTTTAAATTGATAGAAAACTATTTTGGTTGAAAAAATCAAGACTAAAAACTCATATTAAATGTACTGAAGCTAAAAGTAATCGAAAATTTATTTCGATCATAAAATAATTTTCCATTCCAAATTGATTATTTATATATATATATATATAAGAATTGTATTTTAAATCAATTTTATAATCACATCGAAATTTTAGGTAAAAAAATAATTATTTTTGTGGGCAGGTTGACTGTCAGGATTCCCCGCGGCTGTACGGCATCAACGACGATCTTTACAGAGACGCACGGGGCAATAGAATATGATTGTAAAGTTTCAAATAAAACGCTTCCACTGTGACAATGTTCATAAAAAAATATTTAAATAATTTTAAAAGTGTATTTGACCCTCGACGTTGATAAGTCAGTAAACTACCTTACCAGCGGTGTTGTTAGACTTATTGAAATTCTTGCTTTACCGATGATCGACAAGAAAACGATCTGCATTGTCACCCGAGATCGCGGGTGTTTCAGGAAACTCCCGAAGAGCGGGAAAAATTCGTCGACAAGAATTCTTCGAACCTGCCAGTGAAATTCCACGAATTTTTATTCTCAGTATAATAAAAAATATTCAATTAAAAATATGTACATTTTTTTTCCTTTTATCTTCTATTTGCCTATTCTTATATCTTTTATCTTCTTCTTCTATATATATATGTATATAGAAATCAATTTTCGTGCGTTAATCTCGCAAAAATGCGAAAGCGGCGCGACGGATTTGAATAATTATTTTTTTTCGTTTTGCTCGCCTTAAGGGTATGACGAACACGTTCCTAGCCACATCGAAATTTCAAGATCTAATTTCTCCCACACTTTTGAACCGTGTTGAATGCAAATTATTGTGTATATGCAGGACGCTTGCTCTAAGAGGAAAATGCTCGGCATTTACAAAAATTTTGAAAATAATTGTGCAGGTTGTGGTTACCATGGGAGCAATTGCGAGCTACGATCCATCGTATTGCACTTTCACAAA
>JAPYZI010003507.1:0-24115 GCA_030523105.1 Ophioninae sp. A BG-2022a | reverse complement strand
AAAAAAAAAATTCGAAAAAAAAATCACGAATATTCCGGTAGAATAATTCCATCAAGAAAACCAATTCCTAAAACATTCTTTTACATCGCCGATATTTGCGTCGATCCGGGGATACCCGAATCGCCTTGGAACGTTTTTCCAAGTGCATTCAAGCCCAAGTGAACGAAGGAAACGGTGTTGAATCGGACTGGCGTACGGGTTGTTTGTCACTTTGTAAAGGCGTTGCCAACTGACAGGACGATGTGCATCCGCGGTTAAAGCCGGGAGAAAATTGCACGCGTGGCGAAGTTGACTGGTCGAATATGTTAGCTGACAGGAAATGGACTCTCGGAAACAGGTTGGTTCGGGAGGGAGGTGTTGAACTGTTGTATAACACACAATGCGTCCGGTAATGGTTTGAACACTGTCAGCACGCGAACGCAAAACGTATGTACCACGTAAATTCACATCGCAAATTTTCCAACCCCCCCTCCCCTTCCCGCACTTGCCAGTTTCATGGCGATCTTTCCACTTTTCCGTTCCAAATTTCGTTGGCGTTTTTCAGCGATGATTCGATTCACGAATCGATCGAGGTAACTGATCGATATCAAGCGGAATCTCGCGTGAGAATGATTAATTACCTGGATTTAAAGGACTCGCTGAAACGCCATTGTTATTGCGCCTCGATCGAGTGCGTGCAAATTTAACTCGATTCCCCGGTAACCCAAAGCTCGAATTCCTCTTATCCATCGCTCAAAATTAATCGATTACATTTTTTTTTTCACACTCGAAACTAATAACGGAAAAAAAAAAATCGCGCAAGTTTAAGCCGATATTATTTGTTATTTAAAAAAGCACGTACAACAAATCTCGTTTTGTTTGTTTTGTTTCTCATTTTATTTGTTTCTTTTTTTCGTTTTATTTATTTTTTAAGAAATATATTTTCTACGCTTCGTTTAGGTTTTGTTAACTTAGTTTTGTACGATCGGTCAAGTCTCACGCCGAAGTTTCATCGATTAAAAATATTTTTCATAATTCGAAACTTCAATTTCAAATTTATCGCAATTCTGACAATCAGATATCAACCCTGACCTCCAACCTCCAATTCTTCCTAAAACGCCAACTTCGTATCACCGTAATTCGCGAGAAAAAAAAATAAAGGAAATAAAAAACAAACAAGAAGTTTCCGATATCGGTAATGAGCGTTATCCGGTGTCTGGAATAGCAGTGAAATTCCTATGACTAATTACAACACGTTGTTTCCTCTCGCCGGCGGTTAAACGCGATATCGAAGTTTCGTGATATCGCAATCAAGCATCCGCGAAAGTTTCTTCGAGGTGTTTTCGCGGTTTCGGTTTCCACGATGGGAAATAGCGATGTGGGGGGGGGGGGGGATTTGACTGCGAAAACAAGCCTAAAACTTTCGGCATCGTTACCCGTCAGGTATCTACTCCTTTCCGGTAAATTATTAATACGAGAAATCCCCAATTATGGGCCAGGTGTATCCGTCAAACGTTCAATTAGAGTGAAGCCAAGAATTTTAACGATTCCGTGGTTCGAGGTAATCCGAATAAAAGCTTGGACGACCATTATCGAAAAATTCACGATTTTATTATTGGAATACGATAACAAAAAAGAAAAAAAATATAACGTTTCGGTAGAATCTCAGCTAATGTTACTTATCGATTTAAAGAATTGATAATTGAATCTAATTGAAAATTAAAGTTATCAATCAATTAAGAAAAAAACCAAGAAATCGTTTTATTCGTTTATTGATAAATTCGTTTTTGAAAATCGTAAGTCTGATTTTTATTTTGTTTTGATAAATTGATAAAATTTGGTTTGATTTGGATTTATTAATTTTTTGTTGGTTTATCCATGATTAAATCGTTAGTCCGATTTTATTTTTCTGGTTTGATTGATAGAATTTGGTTTGATTTTGATTTATTGATTTTTTTTTTTGGTATACTTGATAAAATCTGATAAAATTCGATTAAAAAATTTGATTGAAAAGTATGTAAAAAAAAACCTTGATAAAATTTGTTTGAAAAAAATATCAATAAATGGTTGATTTTTTTTTGGATTTGTTCTTCATAAAATCGTCCGAATAATTTGTTTTAATTCAGAAAACGATTGGAAAAATGTTGTAAAGTGCTTTCAGTCGTTTATATTCAATCGATAAGTATCTAATGTACCGTTCTGCCTTATCGACGGTGATAAAATGTCGTTTTTTTTGTATTCCCGAATTTTTGGGGATTTTTTAATTATCCATTCAAAAATAGCTGACGAACTTTAGCTCGGTTTAAAAAGTCGTTTAAATTAAGGGATTCTCTCGTTGCGTTACCTCTCTATCGTATAGCCAGGACGGGTGGCGTCGGTGGCGATGAAGCGATTTCCATGAGGTGAAGAATAATGGTATCTCGCCAAAAGCGGGACCAATTCGACGCCACCTGTGAGCTTGTACACCTGAACTTCCCCTCCGGAATGATTTTTTCGGTTGTCACCGTTCGTATCGTCATTCGTAGGTTGATCGTCTTCGGTCTGATACGGGTATGCAGCAATGCCTAGAAATTCGGTCAATTTATGGATTCGCAACACGCTTTCGTGCTCCCGCCCAATTTCACGAAAAAAAAAAAAAAAAAAAATAATATCACGAATTCCTCGGTCACGAAACGAGAATTGAATATTTCTCGAGAATTTTCGATCGCGCGTACGTACGTGTGTAGGAAATACGTACCGGAACTCGAATTGTTGTCGTAGAACTTATTCATATCCGGTGGAGCGAGGGGATCGATTTCCGCTTTCCCACCGCGAAGTCTCGCGATCAGAGAACTGCTCGTCCAACCCTGTTGGGGAATACGTTCGACGCGATCGTCAAACGAATAAATTCGACTTCGAAACTTGAAGTGAACAGTTAAGAGGGGGGGGGAGTCTTTACCGGAAGTGAAACTTCGGTGCGTACGAACGGAAGTAGGTAAACGCCGTTGCGGAATTACGGAGAACTAATTTCCAAACATGGCGAACGAGATTTTCAAGAAATCGTAAATGATAAGTGAAAGCTGTACGGACAAAATCGACCCAGTGCGACTACCGTGATAAAGTGCTCCCGATTGAAAGCAATGTTATTGGATATTTCGAAACGTCGAACGAAATATCCAAAAACGTAATATTAAAAAAAAAAAACACTTTCTTTTTGAAAAAATAAAAAGTCGTGAAACCGGAAACGATATTTCGAGCAATTAGTTTCGGGTGAATAACCCAAGCCCCTAGTTTCTCCCCAGTCATCCTCCGTTTGCCTTCCCTGTTGGTGCTGAAAAAGCAACGTTGCACGCGAAACTGTCAGTGATCCGACGTGATCTACTCTCGCTTTGCGAATCATGCTTCGTAAATCTCAGTACCGAAGAACCGGGTCTGTTCGCGCAATGATAACGCATATATTTTGTACGTTACATACGAGAATATTCGTGGCGAAATATATCGTTATTATTCCGGCATAAGCAACGCTGAAAAGCCCAGTCATAAATCGTGGAAAAGCGTAAATCGCTGAATGCAAAACAAGGGCTCGGGTATCTTGGAACGATCCCCCGGAGGAACCAAGATCCCCGGGGAATTGCAATTGTCGACGTGCACCTGATTTCGCGACTTTGAAAATCGCATCTTTGCTACACGATGAAAAATAATGCTTCGATTTTTTTTTTTTAATATTACAAAATTAATTTATATAATAAATTGAAATTAGATCGATCCGTTGAAATAAAAAATGTCATTTGTCTAAACCAAACAAATTAATTTTATAATTAAATTCAATAAATTTAATCTACGGAAATAAAATAAATTTGAAACAATGAAAAATAGAAATTTATTTTTATTCTTATTTTTTTATTATCATTTTATATCGCGAACATTTTTTTTTATTAATTGCCTAAACGAGAATATGTTTATTTCATCGTTCAGCCATTTTTGTATGAAAATTGCGATACGCTGTTTACGTTGATAATAAAAATAGAAAAATGAAGAAAAAAAAGAACTGGAGTTTTTATGATCCAGAAAATGTGTTTATTATCTCGTTTCGCAATTTTTATAAAATCTTCGTACGATGTTACAATAAAAATAAAAAAATGAATAAAATCGTTAACCAAGGAACAAAAAGAAAATATCGGTATTGCAGTTTGAATAAATGATTGTTCTTTTTCCAAGGAATAAAATGAATATTCAAATGGCATTTGAGAAAGAAGCTTGCAATTTGCATAAATCGTTGAAATTTAAATTTGGCGTGTTAGCTTGGAATTCATTGCGAAAAGGGCCTCGAGGTACTTTCCCAATAAAATGGACAATTATTCGCTCGCCGAGGTTGTGCGTTTATCATGAATACGCTGTAAGCTCAATTAACCTATTTTTATTGCCGAAATGGGAGTGCCACGTTTTTCCACGATGCATAAATGGCCAGGGCAAATGTGATCGTGATGGCTTTGTTTATTTCCCCGGATGCAAACGACCTTGATAGGAAAATTTCGTGAAAAATGTGGGTCGACTCGAGGCAAGATTTCAAATCAGTTATAAATAAAAAATAAAAAATTCAGGACCCCTCTGAACATGCAAAACAATCTCAAATTTTCTACCGAAACCCACAAATTCTTTTTGCAAAATTTACTAACAACTCGAATCATTCAAATTCCCCAAATATTGATAAGAAATCAAATAAAATTCTTTTCTATTTAAATATTCTTTTTGAAAACTGATATTTATTTTTCAATATTTTTAATAATTAAAAAATCAGTCTCCTATTATTAACATAAAATATATATACAAAAACATTAAAAAAACAATATATATATATATATACATATAAAGTATATATTTTTACGAACAAAAATGTTCATTAATAACTGTATTTTAAAATATTTAGTGAAACAAATATAAATAAATATAAATAAAAATAAATATATTTATATTCTTATGCCTCATAATATACGTTATGTCAGATCGTATTTTATATACATGACTGGCCAGAATAATCGTTTTGATCTAAAAATTGATAAAATTGCACAAGTTAAAAAAAAACAACAATAAAAAAAATATAAACATTGACCAATTTACACAGATTGTCTCGTTTGAACCTTTTTCCGAAGGTATTCTTCTCGCCCCGAGTTACCGAAGGTGTATCGTGCATTTGAACGAGGAAGTAGGTGGGTATAACGTTACAGTCTGGTCGGCATTCGCAGCGATGATAAAGCCTCGACTTCTTAGACTCGGTTGCGTACCATGGACTCGAGAAATCGCACTCCCAGCAACTTTGGATCCCTCCATGGAACTCCGCCAGGACCAGGACGACCCCACGGTGACGTGGGTTTCGCCAGCTAAGCACATACCGTACACAGACACGCGGGGACACACAAGGAGAACACGGGTACCCTCTGCCATATCGATCAGGTTTTCGAAGCGCATATCTCAGATATAAGCCTTTCGCGTTTCCTTCCATTTACGAGTTATTTAAAAAAACAACGAATCTACAAGTTTCGGGGATTAAAGTTCCGAACGAATATAATTAATTAATTTTCTTCTTTTTTCCCACTGAAATCGTATATAAAATACCTGAATAATTGTTCAAACATTTATTGCGAAAATCTAAAATTTCAATCCGAAAAATAATATTTCGCGCAAATAATTTATGTAAGGAAACAATGAGATAAGAAAAGAAATTTTATTACGTCGCAACGATGCGAATTTCAAGTCCATTTTTGTAATAATTTTGAAGTTTGCAACGAAAATAATTATTTATTAATTTTTCTATTTTTTTTTTTTTTTCACTGAAATCGTATATAAAATACCTGAATAATTGTTCAAACATTTATTGCGAAAACCTAAAATTCAAATCTGAAAAGTAATGTTTCGCATAAATAATTGATCTAAGGAAACAATAAAATGAAAAAAAAAAAAAAAAAAAGAAATTTCGTTGCGTCGCAACGATGCGAAGTTCGAGTCCGTTTTAAAATCTCGGTTCGTTAAAACCTCGTTAATGATGAAGACCGGATATCCGTTGTCAATTTTTAATCAGAATTCTCGTCGAGAATCAACCGAGCGGTTTTAATTCATCGAGATTAGTCTGGCCGTTCCAAAATAGTTCCTTAGCGCTCGTGTAACCCAATTTCGTTCGTCCACCCAATTATCTATTCAAATTGCCACTTCCGGCACGAAAAAAATCCACAGCGCTTCGCGAATTGCTAAACTTAAGTTTCCGGCGGGAAATATCAAGCAGTTTTATTTCGACGCTAAGTCAAACCCAATTTTCCAGTATTTGCCTAAAGTTAAAAAAACAAAAAACTATGTTTTTTTATATCCGGAAAAAAATGAGCGTGTCTCAACGAAAATAGATCGGTAACCCATTCACCGAACGATATTTCGAAGAGGACGCTTTCTTCCTCCCCAACTTTGCTTTTTTTTTTTTTTTTGTTTTTTTAAAATTTTTTTCATCGGTATTTATGTCGTCGATTAGCCAAAAGCAGCGATGGTAAGAATTGAAGTTACCGGTTATCCTTGCTTGCACGCGTTAATTAACAGTGTGCAAACACGTTGTTGAGGAGAAGTGGGGGGGGGGGGGGGGGGGGGGGGGGAGGAAAAATGAGGGGGGGGGTGGGGGGGGGGTTGTAGCAAAATGTAAGCACGGAGTCACGAAATGGTCAAACCTGGAGTACACGAGCGAACGAGAAGACTCCCTAAACGCTGGGAATGTGGTGGATACGCCACGCGCGATGCACACGCGTACAGTAGAACTTTGATTCGTATAATAGAAATATATAAATAATTATTGGTGGATACAAATCGCGTATGAAAATAAAAAATGAAAAACGAATTTGTTCTTTGCTCGTGTATTTCTAACGTATATTCGGAGGACGATAGAGAACGAATATTTTCAACGGAAAAATTCAAAGTCTGCTTTAAGATTGTTCAATCGTTTTTTCAGATTTAGTTCGTGCTATTGTTTTTTTTGTCTGGTCTGAATCGCTCCGTTGCCCGAGCGAAACTTGTGCGAGTGCGAGTACGAGAGAGATAGTTTATATTTAAACCGCGATATCTCAAGAATGAAAGATTTTTTTTCGAAATTACAAGCAGGAGGCCCTTGGTGCTATCGTCTTGAATGCACACAACAAATTTCGTAACGATTGGTTAAGCCGTTTCGGAGAATAGTGGTTTTAAAATTTGGAAGTGGACGAAGGCGCGTTCTCGGTTTCTCGTCGCGATTTCTCAAGAATGAAACATTTTTATTCCAAATGACGAGTAGGAGGCCCTTGGTGCTATCGTCTTGAATGCACACAACAAATTTCGTAACGATTAGTTCAGCCAATTAAGAGAATAGCGGTTTGAAAATTTACAAAAGCTTCGGGCGAAGAAGTCGCACCTCGGACAATCGAAATTCTACTGTACAATGTACGTACACATATGAATGTATGATAGACAGGATCCTCCAGCTTTCCCGGAGGCAAACTTTGCCATGCGAGCAATCTCACATACGCCCCTCTACCCTTGAGATAACAGATACGCGTAATATCTACTAGTTGATATGCACCAGCCTTTGCGTGTATACGTTTCAAACAAGAGAGAGTGAGAGGGAGAACCCCCATCCATGAACCGGACGTTCGTCCCTTTTCCGTTAATCCGCTTAACCATGACAAACGGAGTGGCATTTGAGGCCAGACGAATATCCAATGTTTACGAATCCTATGTCAAAAGTGCCTGGCTTTTGTCCGCCGATGTACATAAATGCTTTCTACCTTATGACTCGAAGGGATATATCGTACTTTCAGCTATCACGTGCCAATTTTCACGAGTCGTACGTTTGCCTCGATATATCGTCATTGAGACTCTGTTTATTTGTTTGGTTACGTTACTTAAACGAAAAACTACATCGAAAGATTAAGTACGAATTAATTTGATTTTTTGTTTTATTATTTATTTGCTTATTTATTTTATCGTTTATTTTATTTACAAAAAAAAAAAAAAACAAAATCATTGGGACCGATCGATGATACGAACATTTCGAAAAAAATACGGAAATACGATATTTCAGTGATTTTTATTTCTTTATTAATTTTATTTTGTAATTATTAATTCATTTGATTATTTTTTCCATTTGAAAAAAAGCAAAATCAGTGAGCTCGATGGACGGTACGAACAATTCGAATAAACATCAGAAATCCGATATTTTAGTGATTTATTATATAGTGATTATTTGTTTGTTTATTTATTTTATTTTTTATTTTATTAAAAACAAAATCATCGGAAATATCGATCTCGAAAAATAGCTCCATCAATAGTTCCCCTTTCTTATCAGTTATATCGGGTGACCAAAAGATCAAGATTCGTTCAAAGGAACTTCCACTCTAGTTGCTCTTCTCTTCAAAGTGGCTACTCCAGATATTCATCGGGCGATAAACGTTATCACCACGCCCAAACCTCGATGCACGTAAAATCGCACGTCAATCGGGAAATTAGTACACCGAAGGATGTATATATGACGGTGTAACGGCGATTAATATTCATGATCTTATCGAAGTATCCTCGAAGTTATCGAACGCCTTGGCCTCGCCTAGTCTCTCTTCGCCACTCTACGTAATTTCGGTTCTCAAGGACGAAATCTCCGCAGGATTATATGATTCTCGAGGAAAGCGACGTCCACTATCGTTTCCGGCTATCTGGCCTAAATAAAAAGAAAAAGTCTTCCCCACTGCAGCAATTCTCGTAAAACTGTGATAAAAAATTTTACGAACTACAAAAATGAACAAATTTTCAAATTGTTCATTTCGAAACCCGAATGACTTATATCGAGAGCAGAAATGCCAACAATTCCATTCCATTAAATCTATTAAATCCTAAATGAAAAACCAGTTGCGTGCACGGGTGGTGAATTTTTTCATTCAAAAATAATTTTTTTGTGTTTAGCAATTTTTTTTCTCTATCTAAAAATTCTATGCTTCGGTTAATAATTTTTAAATAATTTCATTGTAAACTTAAAATAATTGACAATAATTCAATTTTTAAAAAACTAATACAAATTTGTTATAATTAATGTAAATTTAGAAAATGTAGTTCAACCGCAAATTTACAAAATACTATTTACGAATTTAATTAAAATTAATCTAAAGTTTTCAAAATTGCCGTACATTTATAAAAGCGAAACATTGATTTATTCTTAAAAGAAACTAATTATTCCTTGAACTTGAATAAACTAATTAAATTTTATTAATTAATTTAAATTCAAGAAACTTTCGAGGAATCGATCAAAAAATCGAAAAGTATGCGCATGCGTTATCATTTTCCGCTTTATTCAAAATAGTAAAGCAAAAGTATCAAAAAAAAAAACTTTCCTAAAAAATAAGGAGAAATTTCAATAAAAAAAAAAGAAAATATACAAGTAAAAACGTTGTGTTCCATTTTTTACTACATTTCCATCATTCCGATAACCCAGTGCGAAAAAAAATAATAATTTCCAACGAAGAATCAATTAAAAAAAAGATCGAAAATTCTTTTCAACGTTTGACTCGATTCTCGCTCAAAAGCGAACAAGTGAGAAAGAACTTTCGTTGCACGTTTGTTCGAACGTTTGAAACTTCGCGGATCATCGATAAAAAAAAAAGGGAAAAAACGAAAAGAAAAACGAAAAATAGAAAAAAGGTACGAAGCGATCGTCAAATAACGAGAATTAGACAGGCGCGTGAACGCGACCAAAAATCCCCGATACGTCTGCGTACTTGGCTGTATTCTCACTTATGCTATAGGTATTTGGTGACAGGGGGGAGGGAGGTTATTGTTCGAGCAGTTGAAGGTGGATCGCGTTATACGGTAGCGAGTTCGCGTGCATCCGACGAATAGATCACCCGCTACGGCCACATACATATTTGTAAGAGAGAAGACAAAAATTCACGACGAAAAATAAAAAAAGGAAAAAAAACGAAAAAAAAAACAGAAATGAAAAAAAAAAGGAAGAAGCATGCTCGAGCGGAATATCGTGAAATATCGATATTGCAGCCGGCGTATATATCGCTCGCGAATGGCGCATATTGCGAGAAGAGGGAAGAAAAGAGAAAGAAAAAAAAAAATGATGAAATATTTCGCGGGGTTCGTGCGCGTGCGCTGGTGGAGACTGCCAACCGGGATTCATGAGTGGTAAAGCAATTTAAACCTTTCGTAATTTTTACCTGACCGGTATAACTGCAATTTCTCGGAAAGTCCAGTGGCTCTAGAAGAACGTTTTTCTTTCTCATCGAACCTACGTAGGGAGCACCGCCACCCGGCTTTCCCCAAGGCGAATAATTCATCTGCATCTGACGCAACTGTCACAAAAAAAAAACATTGACGAATGACCCCTTCCAGCTTCCTCTTTTTCTCACCTCGTTTCGTCCTCGCGCTTTGGAAAAATTCTTATTTGCCATTCGAGCGGATTTGAGGATGATTAATGAGCGGTCTTTGGACCTCGTTTGGAAGGAGTTAGCATCGAGAAAAACGCAAAAAAAAAAATGAACGGAAGAAAAAGATACAAGATCATAGAAGATAAAGAATTAAACTCTGAAAAAAAACGTTATTCGATGTGAAACCCGAACAAACCCAAACTAACGCGCTGAGGGGTCAAAAAGTTTGTTTGGGTTTATTTGGGTTTATACCGAATAGCGTTTTTCAGCATATTCTCTTTCCGCGTATTTCTTTATGAATTTAATTCTTTATCTTTCTTCTATATTCTTGTATTTTTTCTTGCCTTCCTTTTTTTATTTTGCGTTTTTCTTCTGTTTTGATTTTTCGTTAAAATTTTATTTTATGCGAAAGCGAGTGTAGAGACTAAGAGAGCGTTTTTCCCCTCCCGCGTTCCCCGCCCCTCGAAATGCCTCGACCGTCGATTCTTCGAATCCGAGATACTCGGCGTGCGCGCAGGAGTGCCGAGCCAAGCGACGAGCAACCTTCAAAACATAAACAAAGCCTTGCTACGACTTCGTAGCAAGCTGGTTATAAGAGCCTTTAGAATTTAGCATAGAGCCCGAAATAATATTTCGGACTGTGGAAAATTATTCGAGGAATCCCACGAGCCCCCCCCCCCCCCCAGCCGCTCCAGTAAGAGTGACAGCCGATCGCGAGCGCCGACTTGTCACTCCCTTCCCCCGCCCTCTCCCTCTTCGCGAAATAGAGCATTGATCCTTCACGAGCTGGTGCCCAAAGTTTTTTCAGTCGTCTTTGTTAAATTTTGTTTAATTATTAATTTTTTTATCATCATTAAATATTTTATCATTTTATCGTTTTGTACCTGGAATAAATAAATTACTTATTAATTTCGTAATTTTTTTCGATTTGTTTTTTTAAATTTCATTTAGTTATTAAGTTTTTTATTAAATATTTTGTTATTGTTTATCGATTTGTTTTTTTAATATTATTTTGATTCCGTTCCACGTGCCCTCCCGCAGGTTGCAGTGACGGCTTCGAATAATCGAGGCTTTTGCTATACTTTTGAAATAAAAAATTTGAAATTGAAATTAAAAAAATGTTGAAATGGTTTTTGAAATTTAATAAATCGCAAAATTCACATATTTCTTTCATTATACACCCCTTTAATTTATTTTGACACTCCGCTAGTAAAATCCCTTGACCCATAGAATTCTTCAATACCCTGAAATTTGGGAAATTCGATAAATCGATCGGCCAGTTTGACAATATTTTTATAAACATTTTTTTTTTTCGAAATTGAAACTGCTTCAACTTTGCATCATATAACGACGAAATGATTTTTCGTTGGTAGTGTTTAATTGAAAGCTACGTTGGATCGTAATCTCCCGAATGACGGTAGAAAGAGAAAAATTATGGATTCTATTTGAGGGAAGTGGGTCAATCTGTGGCACTTTGGTTCGATCGATACTGGCTGGAACATCCCGTGCATGGTTGAGATTTAAAGCGTCAATGGTATTAGTTGTGAAGCGCGGCATCGAAATGACGAAGATTGGAAACGAGAAAGGGAACTGTGGGCTTCATCTGCTCAACCTTATCCCCCTTATTGGATTGATAATATTGTTTCGCGAACTCTCCGTATAATCGCGAACAGAAACCCGCAGAATTATCCGTTCGACTCTGAGGGGGTGCAATGAAATTTGCGTTGGGCGTGTAAAGAAGATTCTCTCCTCTCCATTGGGGTTTCTACGTATAGGGTGTTCGACGAAAAACGTTCAAAATTAAAAAATGCCTGCGTCGAGTTTTTTTGTCAAAATTATTCTTAATTTTTAGGTTTAATTTAATTGAGGTTAGAAAAAATAATAATAAAGTTGAAAAATCAAGGTTATTTTTAATATTTACGTTTAATTTAATTTAGGTTATTCTTTAATTTTTATATTTCGGTTTTTATAAACTTTTTATTGAAGTTTTTTATTTATTTTTTTTTCATTAACAAGCAACAAAAGAAAATTACGAGCCGTTTTCATGACGATTTAACAAAAAATAAAAAATACGGGAAATCGGAAAACAATAATTTTCGAAGATATTAATTTTCCAAACCTTTTTCGTACGGACCAATAATTTTTTTATTAATTTCGTATAACCCAAACAAACCCAAACAAAAATCACTGTTTTTCACCTTTCGGTATTCTTCCTTATATTTTCTTAATCGTTATGAAAAAAACACCAAAATTTGGTTGTTCGGTATTAGTTTCAACGAATGAGGCCTATGATGATTTTCAGGTCGGCCATTTTTAAAATGACACCCGATATATAGGTATTTCCGTGAGTCAGTGATATCCGGTATATCTGTATATGCAAAAGGGCACGCGGCGTAGACGAGATGGATTAGGTCGAGTCGGAGCATTCCTGTTTCTTGGGATTGGTCCCATCAGAGATTATGCAAATCCAATGATATAACTAGGTACCACGGTTCCCAACCGGGAAGATTGGGTCAACTTCCGTGAAACGGGGCTCGAAAATTTCTCTCGGACTTTCGCATTCCCATCGTGGAGCCAGAAAATAAATACCCCCTCCAAGCGTCACGATTTTCAGCATCCTTTCGTACATACCCGATTTCTCCACTCGACGCGCACGCAATCCAAGAAAATTGCAGGGAAAATGGTAACCGACGTACGCAAATTGCCGCTCGTTACGCGCCCGGCTATTCCCAGCCTGTATCAACCGGCGACTTTCGTATTACGAGCTAAACGCGAAAAATGGCGCTCGCTTCAACGCGCAACTCGCTTCACCGTGTAAAGAACGCCAAAAGCTCTTAAGAATATATGTAAAAATATACCGACACGTCTAATTTTCCATAAATTTGGAAAATATGAAAGAGTTGATCACGTTGGATTGATTTAAAAAAATAAAGGCACTTAGCCGATTATTTAAAAGAAATTTTAATCATTATTTTTTCACTCGCGTTTTTTTCTTTCTCTGTCGAACATCGACCGTCGCCATTTTGTTTCCCCTTTCGGAAAGCCGTTAAACCGAATCGATGCGAAATCATCGCGGACCACGCAAAAGACGAATATCAATTTAATGTGAATCGAATTATTCTCGCTCACCGGAGATGCATCCGTGCGTTTTCCGTCCGGTTGTCCAAGCGATACTCAGCCGCAATACGTAGACTCTTTCAAAACTGAGAATATCTCTGTACACAACTTGTCACCGGCAGGACTTCTGAAAGCGACGCTAACCACCAACGTTCGACGTTCCATCGATATTTCGTTAAGACGTTCGAGAAGTGCCGCGCCAGAAATCGTATAAAAGTGTCCCTTCGAACCCCTAACGTCCGTTGTACATTGTCGTAGATTATCGTCGAGGGTGCTATACTTCGGATGCACACATCGGGCACAGACCGGCAAAAGCTTTTTTTTCATCGTTCGCACTCGCGCGCGCGTATCCTTACGTGCGTGAAACGGTACTAAGAGCTGGACGGGTGGTGGAAAAGCACCATATATTGAATAGTTACTTAAGATTGGAGAGCCACCCGAAGCGAAACTTCGATACAATCCGTACTCGAATCGGTGGGCAGCACCGGTAGGAGCTATCGCTACCTGCCACTCTACGACATTGTCGCTCCGAAGGCCCTCGGAATTTTCGCGAACTAATTTCCCCACATGGCGCCCGAGATTTTTTCGAAATCGTAAACGCTAGTCTACAAATCGTAGATTCCCACGAATTTCCTGAAACGAATTCGATCAGAAAATAACCGTTCGTCTATTTATTTAACATTGTCTGGTGAGATTCGGTGAAATCATGAAGAGTCGTTTAGGAAATCCGTCGGTAGATACTATCCCGGCTCGATCGATATGGTGGCACGCCCGCTTAGGGAATTATTTTTTCAAATTCTGTCTTACGTCATGTATTTATAGCTAATAAGCTGAGTTCGTTTGGGTTTGTTACTTTTTGAGCGCTGAGGCAAAGAAGTAGTCAAACTTCGCGTAATAAACCTTCAAGAATATACGCTTGACTGTAAGTCAATACAACGTCAAATAAATGAAATATTCAACGTAAAAAAAAGCATGTTCATCTTAAGTCCAACTTCTTTAAGAATTTGGTTGGAGCGCCACATACTTCGCGTTGTTCACGATATTTCTGGCGTTGCAGTTCCTCCTTGCGGTGTCGCCACACCGCGGTGCCCTCTTGAACCACCCGTCGTTCCTGTTCCCGTCGAGCGTTCTCCTCGACTTCCGGCACGTAAGTCGTCTCGACGCGACGTCCCGGTGCCATATTCCGATACCCGGGTAAAGAGCGAACACCCAGACAGATAAGAGGAAAAGGAAGAAGATACGGCTAGCGGAGGAACGAAAAAAAAAATAATGGACAAAAAAGCAAGAATAGCGGCGTGCAGCTTCGGAAATAGAGGGCGTGTCTCGCGCGATAAACTTTCCGATCGTGAAAGGAATTCGGAGCAAACTTTTCGCTAACGGCGCGTTCGTTTTTTTTTTTTAAGACACATATGCTGATACTCGAAACGATGGAAGCCAAGACGATCGGAAGTATCGAAAGCGACGTTGGGATAAGGAAGGAAACGGTCGCTCGCAAAAACTCGGCAAAGTTAGGATTTCTGAAGATACGATGGGTTTGACTATTCTCGGGATCTCGGATTCGTCCTTTCTTTTCCGTTCCTTTTCTCCTTGGACTTTTTACGTTTCTAGAATAAAAAAATATCGTTTTTATCGAAGTACTGCGTTTCTAGGCTAACGATAAAAAGATATTAGGTGTGGTAAAAAGAAATCCAGAATTTTCTGGAGTCAGCCAATCACAAACTGCGTCAACCAATCGCAAACTGAGTCGACCAATCACAAAACTGTCGCAAAAGTTTGTTCAGTACCAAATCTCATCTTTCTAACGCCATCTACTGTAAACCCGATCGGACTTTACAACGGGAAATACAGATAAACCATCTATTGAAAAAATAGTGAATTTCTTATTACTATACCTAATATTATCCTGGTGGTTAAAGTTGAGGAAGATTTTTCGACGCGAAATTTGAAAAATCACTTTAACAAACCTCGTACGACAATTTTGTTAACTAGCGATTAATGGGATTACGACTTTCCGCCAAAGCTTCGAAAATGGAACAAAACCGATCACCCTGATACCTTCACGTGCGTTTATTTGCGAGGGGTAAACACGCAAAATCGTTTACACGATTGATCGTATGGCAGCGTTGTTGATTCTTTGTTTTATTTTACAACGTAGTTACAAAGCTCCGTCGATACAAATTCATCAAAATTTTTTGGTGAAAATAAAATTTCCTAGCGAATGAATTCACCCATTGGTCCAAAGTAGAAGCAACGGACAAATTAAGAATCCACGAGAAAGCGCTTCTCTGCAACCACAAGACGGAATTTTTTCGAACTATCTAACCTTAACGATTCAGTTACCGATCGTTCAGTCTGACGTGTGATCACTAGGAACTTCATTGCTCGCGTCAAACAACAATACGTCTAATGGAAAAACGAATGTTTACTTTTTGAAAGTTTGCGTTATTCTTTTCCTTTGTTTTTGTTTTCTTTGTTTTCCTCAATTTTTTTTTGCTCTCGCGCAACCGCAGGCACACATTCCTCGTTTCACTCGCGATTAGGTTGCTCACCTGACGAAGTGAACACGCGACTGCCACGAACCCCTTTGGGTCCTTGCTTCGAGGCTTGTGCCTCCCGCGATCCGAGCGATAGCAAGCCGCGAAGGCTTCGTGTTATAGTTATTCTTGCGATGTCTCGTTCCTCCGCATGCCGACACACAAAAGACCCTGTTACGCAAATATACGTACACGAACGCGCGCACACACGCCGACGCATTTCTGACGGAGGAAAGTACTTTTGACGACCCCCAAATTCAAGGACTTTTCCTACTCAAATATATCCAAACGTCTACAAAATTACCCATCGATAAACCACGGAAGAACGCAAGGGGTATTTCGAGGACAGTCCTCGAAATATCTTCAAACAGATACGCAGGGTGAAAAACAATTATAGGTACAGTGTGTGTATGTCAATGTCCGTGTGTCGTTACATAATAAGGGGCCGTGGAATACTCGACATCGTGGATGTTAGCAGATGCCTATCGCTTTTGTTGGCTCGCTTGGCTACGTCACTGTACGCGAGTTTCGACCTTCGCGCACAGTCCGCGGCACGATGGAACATAAGGAACACGCCACCCCTCAACGGCGGATAACAACGTGTACAAAGTTCGGTGCTAATTCGGAACAGTCAATAAATTTAAAACCCTCGCCCATATATGCTTTCTCACACGGTCAGCGGAGAAGACAAGCCACCTTAGACCTGGCACGAGAGCGATAAAAGTGTAACGATGATATGTGCCAAGTGTCTATTTGTAGGGCAGCGGGATACGCGCTGTCGGTCTTTTCACTCGTCCGCATACAATCCAGACTTCTCCTCACGGAGGACAAGTCGTGCGTTTGAAGAGCTACACACGGGAATCTGAAACGCTTAGTAGGATATATAAAATTTAAACTAATTTCTTTCCTCGAATATCTTAACGCATGTAATCCGACAATCGTCTCATTATCACGAATAAATTTCGTCCGTCTCGTTAATCTTTTATACCCATTATTCGATTCGCCTTATTCGCGTGTGTTGAATCGAAAGATTATTTTTATTTCGTCGCGAGAAAAGTTATCGTTTTTTTTCTGTTGACGAAACGCTGCATTGGTTGCTCGGCAAACGAAAAGAATGTGTGCGGTTCGAGTTGTTTTTGTTTTCGCATCGTCGATATCCTGCGAGCAAGTAACAAAAAAACATTCCAAATGTGATTCACGCATGCGCGCTGGACTTGCTGTCACTCGCGATGTGAATATATACATGGCGCATAGAGGCGGGATTTGTACACGTTTTCCTTTGCCGGTACAGCGGGACGTACGCGTGAATCGCGCCATTAAAATCGCCGTCATTCTTATAACATCGAGAAAATATGTCTCGAATAAGCTTTATTTTTTTACTGTGCACGTTTTATAGTGTATCAGCGTCCATCATCGCCGTGACCGATCATGAGTTACTCGAGTATATTCAGAATGAACCTTACGTTGCTGTGCTTTTCGGTAAGTCAACTCTCCAGTTTTTAGGTTATGTTCGGACGAACGCGATCCATACGGCAGATTTGACTTCGTGGCAAATAAAAATTTGTCTTTCGATAGACCCCTGGCTATTTGAACTTGTTGATCGTCCGGGTTTATTACATAACCTATAAATCCTCGTTCCATAAATTTCAAAATCAAGATGCAAAAACCTGTTCCCCTGGCGAAAATAAATTTTATCTCGACAAGCTTTAAACTAACCTATCGTTCTCTCGAACAGCCAAGAGAAACTGCAAAGAATGCGACGACTATGAAAGAGAGTTGATCAATGTACGCGAAGACCTAGTAGTATCTCTGTCCGCCTGGGTTGTCAAAGCGATCGACAGCCAAATGCTTAAACTCTACAGTCCGAGCAAGGAGCCGGCACTGGTATTCTTCAGGAATGGAATTCCGCTGCTTTACGACGGTAACAAAAATATTTATATCTTTCCAATAAGAATTAATCCAAACCCAAGAGACCGTGAAACATTGAGAGGATATTTTGTCCAGGTCCACTGAACGATGAAGAGATTTATAATACTTTTATGGAGAACAAAGAGCCGGTAGTGAAAGAACTGACCGACGATAACTTTGAGCATTTGACGCAAGCCAGCAGTGGCGCTACGACAGGGGATTGGTTTGTCATGTTGTAAGTATCGTTCTGTCGTTTGCATCCCAGTTGTCATTATTTCTATAAATATTTACAAAATGTTTGAAAGTTCAATTGATATTTTGCTCTGATGATGGTGCTCCGGAATATCAATGAATTTGCAATAACGATGTACTAAAAGCAATGAAAATTTCAGCTACAGCACGGATTGCGTCGAGTGCCAACGGATGGGAGCTCTCTGGGAAGCGGTGGGTGCCAGGCTGAAGCAGCGAGTCAACGTAGCTCGTGTGAATAAACACACAACGGGCGCTTCAACAGCCAGGAGATTCCACGTCTTTGATGTACCAGAGTTTGTTCTGTACGCGTCATGAACAGAAATTTTCTGCATACTCAGCCCAAGAAAATGTCTTCTTACGTTTCTTATTTTTGTATCTTAATTTCAGGTTCAGACAGGGTAAAATGTATCGATATCAGATACAAAAGTATAGCGTTAATGCATTCGTGTCGTTCGCCAAGGATTGGTGGAAGAACGCTCACGGCGAAAAGGTTCCAGTGCCACAGAGTCCGTTGTAAGTTTCAAATTATTACAGAAATAGTTGAATTATAAGCCTCACCTATAATTGACTGGTATTTGCCATTTAAATCTAATTTCGAAGATAACAGTACACAGTCGGTGTACTTTGCGGAATGAAAATATCGAACTGCGTGTCTAAAGATAATCTTTATTTGTGATTTTTCATGCACAGCGACGACTTGACACAAATGTGCGTGAACGTCCTCCGGGAGAACCCTTGGGTGATGAAACTTGGAAGTATAACGATCTGCATATTGGTGATAGTGTCGGTCGTGTCGCAGCTCCGACGCAAAGCTGAAGCGGCACCATTCAAGAAGGATTAAATCCTACGTCACGTCAGTTTATCCTTCCCATGGGCACATGAGAGAAGCGTCTCGATTGTATGAACTGGAATAACCGGCCAACTCGGTTTCCTTGACAAGTCGTCGTCGTCGATTACTTCCGTTTCCAACGGAAGAATTGCGTCGATGACAAAAGAAAAAATCGAGAAATCATCGTCAAAGTTTGCACTGTTGAAAGAAATCGGAAATTCAATTTTGTTCGAAGTCAAATAGAAAAAACAAACGATAATCCTTGAAACTTGAAGTTTGTCGGATTTGAACAGCGGAAATTACGTGAACATTTTTTGAATGCCCATTGGCGATTCGCCATCCGAGACCGAAGTAATTTCGATGTCGAAAATAAATTAAAAAAAAACTAAAATGAATTTCCATTGGCTTTCCATCGTGCTAACGATCAATTTTCTCGATGTGCGGGAAACGTTGATCGACGATTTCTTTTTTTTTCGGATAAATGACATCGTAGGGCGATCGATCTCCGCATCCGAAGAGTGAAAGAACATCGCGGCTTGTATATATGTAAACACACACCCACACATCCACGCAATTCCAAATGGCTAAGATTCCACTTTACAACAAATGCAATTTGCGACGTATAAAAACGCATTCCATTATATCTTGTATGGCCATGTTACGTTACCACCGTATTCGAATGACGGTTTCGAATCTTCCTCCTTTTGTTTTATATTTGTATCGAGCGATCGGCTGTATCGTGCACTTTCGTACTGTACGCATAAACATGACCGAGAGTTCATTTTTGTTACTGAGACATTTTATTTATCGCATATGCTCTGTGGAGAATAAAATAGCTGGGAATTATTGAACACTGTATCGTATTATGCTCGGTGCGATTAATCGGTAAATCGGAGTTGCGAAGAGTTGTGTTTACAACATTGACAAACGCTCGGTGATTCGAACAGTGAACAACTTCCGTAAAGACAAAGTATAGGAACAGTAACGTCTATAAAGACAATATCACCACTGGATGGTCGGTAAAAATATGTTCTTGGGATTTGTGGAAAAATTGTATTAAACAATCAAGATGAAGCTTGAAGGTTGCGGTAAAACCAGAAAAGCCTTTCTCCTGATCATCCAAAAGTACGTAAAGCCTTGATACAAATGAAAGTTAAGATATCAAGAGATAAGTGATTTTCGTGACCCAGATGAAGCTGGAGAGAAGTTTCGAGACGAAAGGCTGCGTTCCTATAAATATCATAGACCCGGCGCGAAGCACTAGCGCTTTAAACGTTTTCAACGGAAACGCTTATTCTGAAGACCGTAGATGGATTGGACAGTGCAGCTCTAATACCAGTCTCGAACTTGCTTTGTATAGCTGAGAATTCCATCATGTTTCTGGGCTTGGAGTCCATCCAGAAAGCGTCAAACTCGTAAAACAGGTAGCTGTACAATTGATGAAAGGCACGCAGGTTGGGCAATGTCTTAGACGTATTATAAATGTGGGTTTTGGCCGCGCCGTCGCGTAGCAGCCTGAGAGTCATGCTGGTGAGATTTATTCCGACAATGGCAAAGGCATAGCCGTACCGAGGATGCGACGAGTGTTGAAGCGACCGCTGTGCTGCAACGGGATATTCCTCGGCAAAGTACACCAAGTTTTTCAAACCCAAAATACCCATGCCACGGAAATCGGTCTTGGGATCGTCTCCTTGAAAGCCGATGTCTTGCCACTGTTTGGTGACGCGGGAATCCAACAGCTCGCTTGGTTTCAGCAAAGTCCAGAGTTTCAAAAGGCTGGACTCGTGTCCTGGATCTTCCGAGTCGTAACATTCCATCCTTGTGTCTTCACACTCAACGACTAATTGACGGTAGCCCCAAATCAACTCAACGCACTTGCCGAACGATCTGGCAAAGTCAGGATGCGCACCGGGATTAATCTTCTTGGCCAACAATACGGTTCTTATCGCCTCTTCCAGTAAGCCACGTTCAGTCTTTGCGTTTATTCCCCTACCGGCTGCCGCCTCATCCAAACGTGCCACTAATCGTTTTATATCAGGATCGCGTGATTTTCTCAGGGAATTCTCTACCTCGAGTGTACGCGGCGCACCGGATGCTTTGCCGTAGCAAATTCTTTGGAGTTCGCACATGCGAGTGGTCAGGTGGAGAAACCATTTCAACAATGGTCTGAAGTACCAACACACCAGCGACCATACATAACCGATCATGATCGCAATTACGGGTTGTAAGTCGCGTCCACGTCCATTCAAAAGCTTCCGGTACTCCAATATTTTTTTCTTTTTTGTGTTTTTAAAACTCAACGAATTCGACTTCTTTCAGGAATCTTCGGACTTACGTTTCCCGATGAGAGTCGACGGCATCGCGGTGAACATTGTATTCGGAACACGCGTAACATTGAGGTTAGGAGCGTTCTCGCAGCGTGAAAACTTCAATCGTCGCGCCGGTAACGCTGGCGATATTTATGCAATGCAGAACCGACCTTTTTTCTTGCTTTTATGAGAGATTGAAGGATACTTTCGATTGTTTGCTTATAGCGAACGTATTACGGGTGACGCCGTTTCTGTGGAAACTAAGGGAATATCGATCTTTGCGGGCAATTGCAGTCAGGCGAAACTGACAGCTGGCGGTGACGAAACGCGATAGAGGTTATGACGGATCACGAACTTTTGTACTTTTGGTTATCTCTCTTTCTCAAATTATTTACCGATTTCTAAACACTGCGTTCGATAGCTGTTTGATAGTTTTCTTTCGAACATTTCTATATGAGCTTAATTCGAACATTCTGTCATCGCTCCGGTCTCACAACGAATATACTATTGCAAAGCGCTGAACGCCACGAGCAGACTGCTAGATATATGCTTAAGAGTGCTATTCTACCGTCATTAAGTCGAAGTTCCGGATTCTAAACGGAAAGAAAAATCCATGCTTTTCCAGATTTTGTCATGAAATTAGTGGAAAGTTTGCCTCGTGAAATATCCATTTCAGAAACCTGTCAACAAGATTGAGAAAAACTTCGAATTATAAAAACGTTTGTCTGGATTGCAAAACAAGAGAGCATCACACGCTCACCAGAACTGTCACGGACATTTTTTTAAGTGCTTTTAGAATGACGAGGGCCACTTTTTCTACATAAACATCTAGTATCATTTGAGGCGGAGTTGCGAGTGGAAATAATCGAAATGGAGAACAGTGGTGAGGCATCCGGATCGGATAGTTGTGAGAGCGCGTACGACGAATTATATCACGACTCAGTCGAAACTGGAAAGGACAACCGTCACTTTGCCGAAGACGGGGGTAATGACGAGGTTCAAAGTAAATCCCGATCGCGCACTGATCTCGTCCTCGATCTTCGAAATATACCGCCGATAGGGAATGCAACCAAGTCCGACGACGAAACGTCCGAGAAACTTTCGGCGGTTTTCGAACAACCGGAAGAGCACATAAAATCCGAGAACGCTAGAAACGAAGAAACTGGAAGTTCAGTTCAGCATGACTTGGAGTACACGCTTTTTCCTGAAATATTTATTTCCATCGAAAAATCCTTTTTTCTGTAACAACGGTCATTTTGGGGACACGCTTTATTGCGATAAGTTTTATTCGTGTCCTATCGCATTTTTTTATCACGTCAAAACCTTTGTATCAAATATAATGAAAAATGAATTCTTTTCACAGTGAAGGTCTTCGAGAGCGCATCAACACTCTACAGCGGGTCATAGTCGAGTTGAAGGAAGCCATGAAGCTCGCGTTGTCGCTGTGGAGAAAGGAGCGGGACGAGTTTCAGTTGCTACGCGAGAAAAACGACATTCTTGCGGTTGAAGAAGCCACCGCAGCGGCTCGAGCCGCGGCTGAAGCCTACGCAGCCGAATCCCCACTGTCTAATGAAATCGGTACGGTTTTTGCTTCTAAAACTGGCCGTTACTTCGGAGCGCTGCAAGCTCTGAGATCATTGGTGGATAGAGAGCGATATATGTGGTCATGCGTATTGTAAAGATATGTTGAAAGGAAACATGCCAGATATATCCTTACAAAACCATTTATTATTTATAAAAAATCCAAAGTCTAACCTAAAACCAAAAGTAAGTGAGATTCTAATGACAATTTATCGAACGATAAAAGGGAACACGGTGGTGCTGAATCCGGTGCGGTCTCTCAGTGAATTGGCGATACTGGAGTACGAAAAAAAGTTGGCGAAATATCAGGACGCGCTTGCGCTAGCGCAAGCAGAAAAACGTTATAACATGCGACGAAAAATGATCGCCGATACGTATCGTGAAAGGCTGAACGAAGTTGAGCGCATGTGTGACGAGGAATTGGACAAGATTCGTGAAAGCGCCAAAATACTTCAACCGCTTCGGCAAATGGCATCGCAATGGCACGTCGCGCCAAGAGATGGCGCTCATATCGAGTCAAATCCCGAGTGGAGATTTTCGTCGTGCAAATCAGAAAAGCAACTCGAAGAGGTTGTCGAAAGATACGATCGTGATGCGCGAAAGAGTAATTTCGTGGATGACGAGGTCGATATGACACCGGAAGTCGTTGCTGCGCGATTCTCCAACACGAAAGCCTCTAAATACGAGAGGCATCGAGCCGTCGGTAAAACAGCACAAAGCCATCTGCTGGTCGAAACTAATTCGCTCCCGTCAACGTGGTACGTTGCAAACGGTGCTATGAAAAATCGCGCAACGTGATACTGAATGTTTATTGTCCCGATTTTTAGTGAAGAAATATAAAAATTGGTTCAATAAAACTACGAATTTCCTCACTGTACTGTTATTTCGACATATATTCGTATTCAAATGTTCCATTCGATACATAATGTCATCCCCTGAAAGGATTGTCAGCATATTACAATACTTTTCTCGAACTAATTTTATACTTTTGGCAAAAATTCGGGCATATTCGTAATCAGCGGGAAATTTCCGATCAAATACACCCTTTTAATACTTTAAAAACGAAAAAAAAATTTTTTCGACCTCCCCCGGCCGTTTTACCGGAATCTCAAAAATCACGATATTTCAAAAGGTCGTAGAGTGAGCTTCTCATATGCTATGGGGATTCAATTGGAGAGTTTGGAAAAGGTTTTTGCCTAACTT
>JAPYZI010003506.1:0-17516 GCA_030523105.1 Ophioninae sp. A BG-2022a | reverse complement strand
CGGAAACAATGTTTCGCAAAATTAACTTGCTCGTAGCATTGGAAACGTTCAGACTTGATGACAGAGAAATGCGCAAACTTCCAACTTGCGCATTCCTCCACGTATGTACTCACGGATTTTCGGTGTCCTATCAGATCCAATATTTGGGAAGTACCAGTGCAGATCGAAAAGGCCAAATATGTGGCAAATGAAATTAACACAGGCCACGAGCATCCTCTCGGAAGATTGCGAATCGAGCCACAGTACAATCAGCGTCAGTACCATAAAAACTGGAACATTTTGAAATATAGAATAACTGAGTATCTCGTCGAGTATAAATACGATAATAATTATAATAATTCGAGTCGATACAATCAATCAGTGGCTATTTGTTCGTACTGAAAGCAGGCAAGATGTAAATTATAGCGAGCCTGGAAGCACGTCTCTGTAGAAGGATGTTTATGACCATCACCATGTCTCCTCCCCCATCCGTCGCTATTGCAAAATATTCAGGTATTCTGCGCTCTATGTGGATGTCCCATTGGTTGTTTGGTATTATGGAGCGCGCCTTTATCTGTTCCGGTAAAATGAAAAATGGGTATTTATCGTATCGATGTATTGCAGAGCTCGCAGCAAGACAAATATACAAGGTATGATGGTACGAGAGTCTAGCTAGTAAACTAATACAAAAAGTTATTAATATAGCAAAAACCTTTTGTCAGGAATGTTTTACGTTATTACATGATTTATTGTTGAATCGTTAACCGTCTAATGGGGCAAAATGAATAAAAGCTGGCGGGGCTAGATGACGTTTTAATCGGGTCCCACTTTGCCGATGTTGCAGTGTTGTGCGTGATGTGTAATTGAATTTGTATCGATACCCTATTTTTCTTTCATTTTATTATTAGAATAAATGCCTATCTACGTAGGTACTTCTCGTTTGTTTTATATTTAAATCGTTTAAAGTTAGGACATGCAAAAAAAACAATAAAGGACAGTGAAATGAAGACAGTGGGAAGGCTGTGAATAGTGTGTTAGAGAATAAGGTAAGCGATCGATCTACTGTTGGAATTGAAACGATTTTCACATGCAAAAGACGCAGATAATTTTTGTACCATCATGGCCCCCATGCTGTATCTTCCTTTTTATGGGGAAATGGAAAAATGTAGGTAATTGAAAAAAAGTATTTCATAATTTTTTCAATTGCAAGATCGATAAATGTAGCTAAACAAAATTAAGTCGACAGATTCATATATAGTGTTTTATTTAAACGTATTTTCAGGGTGTTCGTCTTGCCCTGCATTCGCTTATTAGAATAAAGGGAGGGAATGGTAATAAAGAATAGGTGGGATATGTAAAGGATTTCGTGATACTCTATCCGTACAGCATCATCCTCGAATTTGAAGCGAGTCTCTTTGTGATACCATAACCAAGCCCCAATTACGACAGTGCAATTGTGCTTGTCGTATGGCCATTCGCTGTAATCCGTCGGACAGTGACTCGAGAATACCATCGGCAGTTCACACTTGACAGTCCCGTTGAAGGTAACCAGACATTCCACGGATGGTAAATCGTTACTGGATCTGAATTCGCCACTATACATGAACAAGGTTTCCTTCCATTAATGTAGGCAAGCTTGGAAATTAACGTTTCACCGAATTCCGCGATATTGCGAAGCCCCGTGCAAATGTTAAGTCTGAATTATTTTTTCGGAAAATCGGAAAACACTAAAAGCCGAAAGTTCATTCCGTCTGAAGACGTTTTGGACTGAGGCCACGCAACGTTTCGAACTTTGGCAAATTTTACACGTACTCATATGTGATTTTGGTAAAAATGTAATTTGTAAACGCACACGTTAAAGACTGACAGATCCGGTTTCCATATTTTATAGCTCATGACGCGCAGCTCCTCCAAATTTTCCCACTTTGAAGGCTCCCACGTGAGATGCATATCGGGCCATGTCTGTTTAAACAAATGCAATAGAATTCTTAGTCTGAAATCAAGTTTCCATGATAAAGCAGCTTGACAAGTCTCACAAGAATTGCGATTATACTCACCACGAAAACCCAAGTGTGGAAGTTAAGAATATTCTCCTGCTCGGACTGAAATTACAGAAATTCACGGTTGCCTCGGTTATCCAATCCGGAAACTGTAAAGTCCGTTGCTGTGGTTTCGCGATATGTGCCACATTCGTGTGGCGAGGGGCCAACGGATGTATTGCCCGTTGGTTAGTTTTGTGTTCGGTGAAATGTGATTTTTTTAAATACTCAATGCAACTCGAGCTATCGAATGTATTAAACCTGATATTGGGAACAGCATCGGTGAAGCTATTGATTCTCAGCAGACGCCAACTCAAAATCCTTGGCAACCATTAAGCGACTATGATGCTTTTCAAACAATATAAACTGACTTATGAATGCAAATTGTGTTTGTCCAATATTTCGACGGTTAAGGCTCACGTATCCAGTCGTAAAAATTTTAAACAATATGTAAGAAGGATTCGTTCGTCCAAATATGTACAGTACTATGTACTCATGTTCATTATAATAAAGCTTTTACGTATTTACCTATGACTACGAAAACCTTATTTGACCGATTAACTTTGAATATATATATTGAGTACTGGACAATAATAAAAATAACCCACAATTTCAAATAAATTGTTAACGGTAACGTATAACTTCAACTTGCTTAAAATTTTCAACGTACTAACGCTGCTACGATTAGAGAAGTCGATTTTTCAATCCACTTTTATCGCTTCACTGAATCGCAAAGAAAGATGACTTACGAAATCAACGGATTGGGGAACCATGCGAACTTCGATAAGCGTAGGAATGTTGTCGTTCAGCGTCTGTATCACAGACGAATCGTATTCGCAAAAGAGATGTTCCCTGAGACGTTTCGAGACGGGTGTCGGACCGTCGGCAGTTTTACATTGCGGTTCCGTGGACGTGACGAATATTATGTTTCCGATGCCGATGGCGATCGAAAGAATAGCAGAAAAGTAAAATCGGTGCATAATTGAATTGTCTAGAAATAATATATATTAGGATGATCGATTATGGACTAGTAGAGAGTTCGATTGACACTGCTCGAGGGAAAAGTGAACATTTTCAAATTGACGCCCACCAAGCGATAGAGGATACTCCAGACTTCCCATGTGCTATCCCACCTCCCAACCCGTATTCAGCGCTACCTATACTAAGTAAAAAGCTCACAATGAAAAGGGCGTAACTCGAATATTTCTCCATGCGCAGAGCACCGCGCGTGGAAAAAAATACGCTCTCTGTTTGGCGAAGCTTTCTCGGTAATCTTGCTACTCGAATTACAGCCCACTTAATTCTCGTTCGATTGTTTTTTTTCATTTCGATCAAGCGGCACTGTGTTCCAAAGAGAATAACGGAATACAAAGATAAGTGCATTTTCTATTTGAGATTAAGAAAATGAAAAAAAACGTGACTTGAAGAAGAAGCCTTGGGAGCGTTTGATGAATGGCTGGTTTTTTCTGGATGGCACCATTTTCGATTATTGGTCAATGATAAACTTTCGCTACCGTGAACATTTCAAAAAATCTTTCGTCTCTTCGCACAACTCAGAGACGAAGTTGCAATTTGTAGTTAAAGAATCTCAAGTTGAAGATAAACTTACAATCGAAATACAGTGGCCTGAGCGTTTAATATCCATTTGAGAAATCTGGAAATAAATTTTTTGGACAACTCTGATTTTAGCGTCATCACACTAACCTAATCCCTTAATATATATTCGTTAAACGATCGACTCGTTCCAACGCGAGAACAAACTGATGGCTTGAATATTTCATTTTTTGAGATTCACTGTTAGATCCTTCTAGGATTTCGCAGACATTTGATCACAATAAACCGCGGCTTCAGATACAAGGTTCTTCCGCTTACTTAGTCGATGTGCCAAGTCGTTGCACGGCTGAGCGTTCACCGCTACGAGTATCTTTTCCAAAGGTTCAAATAATAAATTCGTAGAGCTTTTTGTTTATCGTTTTACTCAATATTGTATCGTTGTCACAATAATTTCAAATGAAAAGTGTCTTTTCTCCTACGTTCTTGTCATTTTTTGGTTCTTGTGATTTTTAGAAACAAATCATATGGGCTTTCGGAAGTTTGGCAACTCCTATTCGTTATAATGTATAAAAGGGTAAAGAAATACACACTTAAGTGCGAATTATCTGGCGCACACATCACAAGCGTTTCTTCCATGATTTCTCTTTGCATGAATCTTGTTAACATGTCACACCTATACGAATCGATAAACAGTATATGTACAGAGGTCGGATAATCATATCGAAGGTCACAACGTAGATTGATAACAATTGCTAAAGAAAATATTTCTCGTCCTCTCCAATCAATACCCTTGTTCCTCATGCTCCTCATCTTCATTCTCGTTCCATTCTAACCGACATGAGCTAACCTCTCGCTCTATCTCTCTTCCTGTGTACATTTTTTAAAAATCTTCATTGTCTTCATGTATTCGTGTACCATTGATTTCATTTTTAAAATAACGAGGACAAAGTATATCATAGTCTGAACGGTTTCAACAGGTCCACTATCTCGTATGAGTTGGTCGATTTAAATGAACTAGCAGCGAGTTTTACATTTCAATGCTTCGATTTTTTCCTCTCCCATGGGAAAAATTAATTAGAGTATACTAATGAAGTAATCGTGATCAAATTGTAATTGAAAACAACGGAGAACATTGATACAGATAATCCAGAGGTGCTCGATGCTTCGTTAGGCATGCTGAATCATTTTTTAAAAGTCAACTTTTGTTACTCGTTCATCGTATAAACATAATATCTGTATAATTGCATTACCAATTCTCGAAGTATCCATAGGCGAAATATTTTAATTGTTTTTTATTTGTATTTCCCCGTTGGCGAAAAAAAACAATGTTTTTTGCAAGCGCTAGTCAAGTAATTTTGACAAAAATAGTTCAAAGTGCCTACAATAAATAATAACTTTATTGAATCGTATCACAGTTGGAACGTTCAAGCCTAATTCCTTCGACACGATTTATGCGGTCGTGGTCAGCGTACGCGAATAGAAATGAACGGATGGTAATTAATATTACAAAGCAATCCCGGATCGCTTTCAGTAAAAACGAAAAATACTGTTCCAAGGCGAGTTTCCTTCCTTTTCTTCCTTTCCTTCGTTCATTCTTTACATTCTTCGTCCACAAAACTTTCCAATTGACTTTCGTCGTTTCGTATTTCGTTCGTTCGTATTTTTTCTACGTCACGAGTCGTAACATTGACTTTATAATCCGCGCGCATTTTTCCAGTTACGTTACGACTCGTGATCGGTCGTTTCGAAGCAAGTCTCGTTTAGAAACCCAATAATGTTTTGTTTAATTTTATCCAATCAGCGACCTTTTGCGTCGAGCTTCTTTTCTCCGTGAGAGCAGTTGCGGCGTGCTGGAATTTCTCCTCGTTTTTCCGTATGTACATCATCGCGTCGCCTTCGAGCTGCAGTATTTTTTCTGGACGTATTTCCTCCATGGGCAGCATTTCCGTGAGATAAGGATTGAATCGGTAGTACACATGATCGGGCAGCAGATCGTTCAGCATTGTGTGGACAGCTGGAAATTATTCATTCAAATGATTTGCGAATGGCAGGCAAATCAGAGAAAATAAGATCGTAAGATCGAGCTGTACAACGCTCATTCGAATATTTAAAGCTTTGATCGTGATAAATATAAGTGACACAAGAAAAGACAAAAACAATCGATCAATCCGAATGAATTATTCCATGTATCAAGTACCTTCGGTATCGGTGGCGCTGGCCAAAATTTTGTGGAACTTTTCTTTCCAGCTTACGGTCGACTCCTTCATGTCGGTATCGCTGTCCGGGATTGCGGTTTGTATTCGTCCAGTTCCAAAGGAAACGACGCACTGAATCGGAGTGTTCGGCCACAGTTGTTTAGCCTCATGAATGGCGACGGCACACGGATTGTTTACCATCAAACCTGAAACAGCATCGAAATGCAGAGCCTTGGTAATTTTCAAGAGGCCTTTCAAGACCCGAAATTTTACGAAAATTCTCGAGTTTTCTCGGTCTCGGAAATAAAGGAAAGATCGAATCTTACCACCATCAGTGAACAAGTAATCGCCTTGCTTGAACTCGCCGAAGTAAGTAGGTGCTGCGGCTGAAGCTCTCACAGCTTCCCAAAGCTTGTGTCTGTGGGACCCCATGTACTGGCTTTCAACCCGATATGGCAAGGTGTAATTGCGGAATATGTACACCATTATCTGCGCGTGATTGATTATCGCTGATACTGCAGAGAACTGTGAAAATATTTGTTGTTCATTATAATAAGTCTCATGCGATTCAACAAAATATCAGTTTGAATATAAATCTTCGATATTACGACCAAAAGGAGGCTTTCGTCAATTGTACCTTGGGTGAGTTGGGGTCCCGCGCTGTTTTCATAAGATCCTTGTCGCCAAGATGCTCCTGCAACATTTGTTCCCAAAGATCGGTGTCGTAGTACGAATGGCTCCAGACCAAATTGCTCGCTCCGCGAATCGTGCCACGCGTGAATATTTTCGTGCTCAGAGCTTTGTACAGCTCGGAAATTTCATCCAACGTTTTTCGCTTGTGACCACCTGGATGAAAGGAAAACGAAAATGCAATTTTAGTTGTGTCCACATGAATGCGGGACATATTTATGTTACGTATTTCTGTAAATATGGTATAGGTTTCTAGATCTTTTTGATGTACAGTTGAATTATGGATTTTGCGAATTATGGCTTTATATAATTTAAAGCAAATACCTCTGTAGTACTCCTCACTTGCATTTTTGGCTGCGTGCATAAACCAACTTGATTTCAGTAGGTAGGTGATGAGAAAATGCATTTACGACGTAACGGGAGACAGTAACTGACAATTTTGATAAAAAGTAGAAAGAATACCTAGAGTGGCTGACAGAATCGCACCCGTGCTAACACCGCACATGTAATCGAACATCTCGTGTACTTTCTGTCCAGTGAGTTGTTCCAATTTTTTCAGCATCTCGATCACAACGAGTCCTCGAATGCCACCACCGTCGATCGCCAGAATTCTGATACCCTTGCGTGGCAAAGGATCCACGTAGCCCATAACAGCGAGGGCTTCTCTGATCGACCCTGTTCAAAATTTCAACGCTTGTATGAAAAAGACATATTTACTGATGAATCAATTTCTACAAATGAAACGGAGAATATTGATAAATTCCCAGCTTTAGAGTTTACAGTGTCAAAGCACTATGCCGTTTCAATCGTCAATTAGAGAAATCAAAGTGTTGAAAGAATACTGACAAGAATATTGCACTATTACTTTTCGTTAGTTTTACGATAATTTTTCAGTAGCAACGAAAGTTTGTCTGTAATGATAAAGGTTAGAGACCATTGATCTGAGGATCTTTCGTTTTCGTTCGGGCACGGAGGAGTACAGCCACAGCTCCTTCCTTAATGGCGTAATGTCTAGCCTCTGGATATTGCTCTATGTGAGCCAACAAATCCTCGATTCTCCTCCACCTTGATGCTGCCGATTCTGCAGTTGCGATGCTATTCAAAACGTGTCTTGTTCTTGAAGCTATGCTGTGCTTGGACACACTCATTGGCTTGTGTATTTTCCACTTTGGTCGCGCAATATCCTTAACAGCAGCTACACTGGCCGAACCTTCTTTAGCGCTCCTGGTTGTGTTGAACTGAGGCAAGAGAGCGGAGAGAACTTGCGGAAAAGCGTATATCTGGTCCCTGATGCTCGGTTCACTTTGAGCAATGACACTGACATCTTTGGGTTTGCTAGTCTGTACTACAACTGGTGGCGCCTTCTCCTCTTCCGGCACTGCAACTGTGACTGATTTCTCTGTTGATTCGCTAGTATCCCCCTTCCTGGACACATCTTCTTGTCGGGTCTTATCTTGTAGACTGCCCGTGACTGAGTACTTTCTCATATTGTCCATCTGGGCAAATGTGACCTTTTTAAACAACTCCATCCATTCTTTGCTCATGATGATCCTGAGATTCTTGTGGTAATTGGACATGTTGTTGTTCATGCCTCCAAAGCGTGCAACCAGCTTCCAACTGTTCTGCAATGACACCTTTGTCTTTTGGATTATGTTCAGTGAACCCGACATCTTTGAGGCCATCGACGATGCATCGACCGTCGTTGCATCTCTGCCAGTGTTTGTGAATTGCCTGCAATGACAACGAGAATTAATTTTGGCTATTATCATATTTAGAAATATATATATTCTTTTTGTAACTTTTTTTTCGTTGTGCGCAACATCTACATTTGAGCACCATAGGCTCTCTATAGTTGAAAAATGAATAGAAATTTTGATGTTCATTCCGCGATAATCGAAGTCGCGGACCCGGAGAAATCATCCTGCACTTTTGAAAATAGATTATTATCGAAACGACGTTTACAACGTTAAAATTGTCAAGATCGGCTCGTCGATATTCGAGGATCGTGCATAACCTCAAAGAGATGTGAAACGATGGATCGTTCATCAGCCGTTCAAAAGAAGTCTTTCGGCATGGACATTCCGCAATTTGCATCAAATGCGTTTATACGCGAGTCGAGCGATTGCCAACATATCACGTACACAAAGTAACATATATCAATGTTCTCAATCCGTGCTACGTTATATGACGTTACTAGCTTCTCGAATTTTCGGGCGATACATATATAACCTACAATTCGGCCACGTAGCAACACGTATTGTGCGCTTGAAATGTATCGCGCGACAAATTGTTTCTCATAAATACAGGCGATATTACAAACATATATTAATAATTATGCTTGCGCCCGTATCTATTGTGAATCTACGTAAACTACATATAGAATGGGAATAAGAAAAGTTGCATCAAATTTCGTACCGCGATCGGCGCACAATGATAAAACACAATGAGAACACCACTTATGGCTTGCACCAATTCAAAAACTATTGTTTTGGACTGCTACATCTGTCACAATCAGCTGTTGTCTCTCAAGCACGAATCGAAACGCTTCGCATCAATGCCGGTCGGACCGATTAATGAGCCTTGACAATTATTTAGAATTAAGCACGGGCACGTTACGCCGATAGAAGTGAAAAATTAAGAAAAGTTTTGATTCTCGGAACCTAAAAACAAAAATCAACGTAGTACACGAGGGCGATCGGGATGTGTATCGATCGGAGGCAGTTAGACTTTCTTGTTGGATGTCCCTTACCCGGCCACTTTGTATACATAGACCCACGCACGCGCACAAATTGCAGCCAAGTGTAAAAATAAATGCGCATTCCTGCACATTGCGTCATAACACGTCTCGAACGGTAGGGGGTATTATTGTGTTCGGATAATTATCTTTATCGGATGTTGACAAAACAATTACATCCGTTATTGACGTTAGAATGAAACGTGGATGGGAAATTGCGAGATTGCGGAAATGAGAAAACAAATTCAAATGTGTATACCTGGTAACTGCGGAGACACATCTGCTGCGGTAATGACGTACGTGCTTGCTGAGAACCATGTCGACAAACAAATAAACACAGAACAGCAATCACCGAGTATATACAACACGCACGTTGCTTTGAAATGTACTAAAAGCACGAGCTTGTGGCGAGAAAGAAAGTCTTTGGAGGTTATCTGTAGATATCCTTATCAAAATGTAATGCACTGAAATCGCGAGTCCGCAAGAACGCGTCTCGTGATCACTTTTATTTATTTGATATTCCGAGACGTATATAGATTTGCAGACTTTCGACGGTAACTTTTAGCGATTTTATTCACGACGCAATTAATCGTTGAATCGCACAGTTCTACGCGTGCTGCACCTCTGCATTTGTTACTCAATCAAACACGATTTGGGGTTGGACAGCTTCGGCGTTGTTTCCCCAAAACTTTCGTTTCGACGTAGGCCACGCCGTATCGGAAGTAAATGTCTTGTTTCTGTTTGGTTCTTTTGTACTACGATAATACTAAAATTTAATTAGGTTATATACTATTAATGGTAGATGGCGCGATCTTGAATGTTGTTTGGTTACTGAAGCCAGAATGAGAGAGGCTCATCTTTTTATAGAGACGGTAGGCGCATACATATGTTGAGGTTAGTGTGACGACGGAACGTGGGCACGGAGCCACGGGCTCGGTAAACACAATCTCGCGATGTCGCGATATTTGTTTTCCTGCGTAGCTTCGTTCTATCGTTTGTGACGAGGCAAATAAGCTTTCCAGTGGAGCCTTTCTAGGGAAAATAATACTCACGTGCCTTGTTGTTTTCATCGCTCGTATGGCGCGTCAAGTTTGCGCGTTCTGTTTACGATGCGCATTATTTCGTTAAAGAAAACACAACGCAATGTTACTCGTATTGTACCTTGGGCAATTGTTTTTTGCAGTTGTCCCTAAAAAGCTACAATAGAAAACAATATTTTTTGGCGGGTGCCAATACAAGTCGCGTGCTGAAACGAGAAATATTATTTTCGCGTCCTTCGCAGGCTCTTGGAAATCTTTGCACAAATTATATTTAGCACGGGATGTTGATCCGCGCATCCGCGAGTAGGGTAAGAATTAATTGTCGGATGATTTTTCGTACCACGTCATCGATCGCGAGTCACGAGTACTGTCTTTGTTGTTGCAATTTTATTAATACGCCGCTCGGAAGTGAAGAAAATATGCGTAGAGTAAGGTACTCAAGAAGAAAACAAATAATGTGAGATTTTCAAAGTAATGCGCATTCGTTAAACGCCATTTCAAGACAGCCAATACAGAACATTCAAATAAAAAGTAGGCATTTCCGACCTATCCACGAACTCGAACTGGCGCTGCGTCGGTGTCCTTTCGTTGAACTATGTTTGAAAAAAAATAACATCATCTTCGACAGTCGATTTAATTGATCGGTTTGCCAGGTTTTCATTGAATTGGTATTGAGATCCGAAACTGAGTCACTAAAAAATAATCACTATAGATGATTTTTTTCAAGTTTATTCTTATAACAATTATATTGTACTGGAACTCAACCTGAACTTTGATGAGTTCGCCTAATTGCGCAAAAATTGCCCTTGAGCGGCGCTCTTGTAGATTCTGACCGTAATATTACGACGAGTCAGCTATTATTTTGATCGGTGAATATCTTTCAGTTGTTCGCCATAGTAATCGAATTTACTTTCATCACTTTCCCCATACGAACTTACGGCTTCTATACTCTGGCCATAACTGTATGTCGTTGCGAGTGTTACATGCATCGTGTCGCGGTAAACCGCGTCCGCCGACAGATGGCGAAATCAGTCGCAGTGCCGTGGTGTTCCGCGATCAGCTGATCACACACATTCTGTGTTTCGCAGCGGATAAACAAGTCAGTGTTTATAAACGGCGATATCGTTTCTTGATTTGTAAAAAAAAGAATACAAGAGCCTCGGGATGGCAGATCAGGATCAAGATACGAGTGATCGTGGTGACGGTGATAATGTTAAATCGGACAAGCTTTTCACGTTGAAAAAATGGAACGCTGTGGCGATGTGGAGCTGGGACGTCGAGTGTGATACCTGTGCTATATGCCGTGTTCAAGTCATGGGTGAGTTGAACACATAACCTCTATGATACATCGTACCATACCAAGATTATTATTATTAATAATATTAATAATAATAATATTGGTATACGATACCTTCAACGAGCATTTTTGGCGTCTGAATTTGTCGATATTTAAATCAATTTTTCCACATTTACGTATGTATGTACGCACATAAACAATAGCGAAGATTTTGTTAGTATGCAAAAGTTATACTTTTCTATTATACTTTCCATGGAAACTCAGCGTATTGCTTCGGTCTTAACGCCAACCTCCAACACCAGAGTTATTGAATTCTCAGATCGAAGCTGAAGCAACTGTGTAACGATTAGCTCAATTTAAAAAATGTATTAATATTTAAATGATTATTACGATATTAATAATATTAATCAGAAATGTTTTAAACATGAATAAAACAACGCCGTATTCTACTACCGTTGTTGTTCATTCAATTTTTTAAGTTTATAAATAAAGCAGTCCGAACAATCTGTACTGGTTCCAATTTTGACGATTTTCTACAAGAACCATAACAAGGGCTTTTACAATCATTGCTTCAGAGTAAAGACGGATGGCAGAAATGTAACAGACTTGCAGAATGTATTTAAATATTTAAGTTCATTAAAATTGATTTTGTCAATTGATTTTTAATCCAAAATGAATAAAATTGAAATAATTTTGGGTTCAAAATTAATAAAAGTGATATAATTATAAATAAAAAATTCTTATTAATGTGAGTAAAATAACCTGGAAGATAAAAGTCTCGTCTGGACTATTGGCTAGTCTATAGTTTCTCTTCACTTCGTAAGGTTCCGCTTTCATATTTCAGTTAAAATTTTTTCAAAGCTATATTTTTACAATGAAGTTGATAATGTATGTTTCATTGCGTAAAGTAATTGAATAAAGAGGGATGAGAAAACAAAGGGAAAAGTCAAGTCACTTGTATATTTGCTTTTATTCGTCGATCCAGACGCAACTATATTTCTCAAAAAAAAAAAAAAAACATGTTCACTCTACTTCCTTATCGAAAACAGACTCAATATCAAAATAAAGCATTCGCCGCTACATTTTCTTGCTAAGTTATATATATAATCTCGCTGTGTTCCGACTCGCAGAACATTATGTTCTTTTGTGGTTTTTAATTCTACTTCATCTTTTAAAAATAAAACATTCTTGTGGAGCTTTCGAAGCACGCACGTATAGTGTACACTGTAACTGATCGATTTTCATCGCGCTAAAAAAATATGACAAATTTATAATTCTAAAACGCCTATTTACAAGTTTACGTCGGGGTCTAAGGAAATTAGTGAAAGAATAGACGAACAAATAAACAAAATTCTAAAAGTTGAATTGACGCGGATTCGGACTATTTACAGTAACACGTAACATTGAGCTACATTGTTGGAATATAGTTTTCTTATCAATTATATCTTTATATATATATATATTTATGTGTCTGTTATGACGTATGTATATATTTACAAATTGAATAATATTAATCCTGCATCAAGACCACTATACAGTAACAACGCTTGATTCTTGTTCTCTGAGGTAGAGTTTCTGGGGATCTGTAGGCCCGAGGGTTGTAGGGTGGGAGATGAAAAACGAATAAATACAAAAATTCTAGCACCCGGTACAACTGAGCCAATTTCTATCACATTTTTAGCCTTTCAAGAATTTCGTTGGTTCGAACAATTATTTCAGCGCCTTTGTAAAATCAGTAGTCCCGTTGGCGTCAATGCCTTTGGCTGTTTCAATGAAAACAGAATCAATGAAAGATATTACACTGCGAATTGCGTTGATGCAAATAATGCGGATCAATGGAATTCACGCAAATTATTCGAGTCAATGATGTTGCACGCATTTTTCAGACGTGCTTGCTCGAAAAAACGATTTTTTTTCTTCGTTCGATGCGTCATAATAATTCCAAGAGTTGGTGGGAAAAAAGACAAAATGTTTGCGGAGCGGAACGAAACAAATGTTGGAAACCAACGAAAATGATAAATTTCGTCTTTGCGTTTGAAGGGCTAAAAATCTGTAGACTTTTGCGAAAAATTTTGGAAACTCACTCGTACCTTGTCCTACCATTGATCTCGACGATCGAGCGAACGAGACAAATTCATTTTTCCGCAAAAAAACATTGAAAATACTTTTGTTCAACACTCATACGATCACGAGGTTTTTCGCGTCATCGTCTTTGCATAAATCAAATTGAATAATTCATCGAAAACTCGTTTAGCCATTGTGCTCGTGGAGTCTCTGGGAGGTCTCGAATTATTTCGTGGTCATAGTTAAGATCACATTCTTGTCGTTAAAAATCGACCATCGTTCATCAGCAATCAATGAAAAATATGTAACTCGTTCTCTAGTGCGATATACGAGGAAAAGTTCGCGATATTTGAATACGGATTCTTAAGTTTCGCTGATCGACACGAGAGTGTATCAACTCGATTGAATCCTCGGGATCCTCAGACATTTCTTAAAAAGATCAACGAGACGTTACCCAAATTGGGGAAGTTTCGACAAGAGCACTTGCAGCGTTCGCTCCGACGGAGAAAAATAGAGAACTAGCATTCAGAAAAATATATCATCCGATCCATGGCATTCATAAGACTTTAACATACAAAATCGGCAATTATAATCGTTTTCTCCTTGGAGCTTACGCGAAACGTCTCGCACGTGGATCGTCCTAAATTCATTTGTTTGAGATTATCGATTATGGGTGAGCACACGGTTCCCCCGGTAAAAACGAAAAATGCTCAATTTGGCACATCGCGAAGAGTTACGTTCTCGTCGCAAAGACCGGGGCGTGACGTAATAAAAAAAAAAAAAAAAACAAACAAAAACACAATTCGGTCGATAAAATTGAATAAAGTACCTAGCTAACCCTGTACGCGAATATGTCATGTCCAATATATATATATACACACGTGACACCAAAGAGCGAGGACTTGTGTTTTTTCGTGTACACGTATATATACATATATATACACATATATATGTAAAAATGGATCGATGTGCGCCGATGTGCGGGCGTAACGAAGAACTCGAGTGAAAATTGTATAATTCGAGTTGGTAGCTAACACGCGGTCGGCATCGGTTTCATATTCGCGACCGAGCTCATTCTTCTCACTGGACCGGTAAGTCTCTTCTCGATTTCCTCGAGCGAGCGTCCTCTCGTTTCCGGTACGAAGAAGATCACGAAGCACAATCCGACGAGACAAATGCCGCCGAACATCCAGAAGGTGCCACCCTGGCCGATCGCGAAAACGATGTCGTTGAAGGTCTTCGTAACGAAGAAAGTGCACAACCAGTTGAACGCGGTGGCGACACTGGCGGCCGAGCCACGAATCTTCGCTGGCAATATCTCGCCCATCATCAGCCACGGTATTGGACCGAAACCGAGCGAAAATCCGATAACGTAAACGACAAAGCTGATCAACGGCAGGAATCCTATCGCGGACGTGTCAACTTTATGGTCTTTCGCGTAGAAGAAAGCTCCGAGTATGATGAGTGTAACGATCATCGAGACGCTGCTTATGTAGAGCAATATTTTACGTCCGAGACGATCGATCAACGCCGTCGCGACGAACGTCGAAGCGAAGTTCACTATACCCACGATTATCGTGCACAGATTACCGTTTACGTCGCTTCCGGCAGCCTGAAAATATTAAGAACGACGATCGATCAGACAGGGATAACGGTAATTCTGATTTTATAATCGATTAGAATTGGTAATTGAAAGTGGTGACAGCGTGGAAGTTGGAAAAATCGTAGTAGAGTGGATATAGGAAGAATGAAAAGTGGATATAAAAGAAAAATGGAAAGAATGAGTAACGTGAAAATAATTGTTTATTTAATAGAAATGAAAATAATCGGTAATAGAAGAAGGAAATACATGAAGGAAGTTTGATAAAGGACGAGAAGAGAGAAAGGTAGAGAAGAAAAAAATATTTATTTTCTTCTTTTTCGTTTGTCGGAGAAGAAATAAAAACGAAGATAATGAGGGAAAAAAGAAGAAGTATGAAAGGAAAAATTAGCACGGGAGAATGAAGAAAACTTTTTGAAACAGGAGGAAAAGAAAACGAAGGAGAAAACTTTATTTTCTTCTTATTCATTTGAAAGAGAATAAATAAAAAATAAGAATACAAGGGAAGAAAGGAAGAAGTATTTAAAAATAGAAAGAGGGAAGAAATATAACTTTTTGAAACAGAAAAAAAAACAAAACGAAGAAACAAATGTTTAGTTTCTTCTTTTTCTTCTGGAAGAAAAGAACAAAGGAGAAACCATCTTTACCATCGTTTTTTTATTTTGGAAAAAAAAGAAGAAAAATTGAAAGAACGATGGAAAAAGAAAAAAAGACAAAGAGAATAGAAGAAAAGGGTGTAAATACCTCGAATATTTGCACGGTGTAGAAAATGACCGCGTTGATACCGGACAGTTGCTGGAAGAGCATGAGACCGAGTGAAATCGCCAAAGGCTTAATGTGATTTCTCTTGAAGAGTTCTAACAGAGGACTCTGCGTCGCGTTTCTCTCGCTGTCCACGTGCGTTTTCTCGATCGCTGCGAGTTCCTCGCTCACGTCCGTGTTCTTGCCGCGCAGCCATTCGAGCGATTTGCGGGCCCGCTTCGTTTTACTCTTCGATATGTACCATCTCGGAGTTTCCGGTATCAGGAACATCAGCAGGAGAAACGGTACGGGTAGGCAAGCACCGAGGAGTGCAAGATACGACCAGTTGAGGTACATACCCGCGACGAAACACAGAAGAATGCCTGCAAAATGAAGTTTTCACCATCAATTTATCATCCCGATCGTTCGCACGATTCAACGCAATTTTTGACTAAATGATACCACTCGAGTGGATAAAAGTAGCGAAAAAAAGAATAACCAAAAAAAAGGTACATGAAGACAAAGCGACGAATCACTCTTCGCATAATTAATGAAACGACGAAAAGCAATTGCGTCGAAGACAAACGGAAAATGAAGAAACAATGCGAAAAAAATTAATCTTTCGAAATAAAAACAAAATTTATTTCGAAATATTTGATAACACCGACAAGCAAAAAATATTTTGCTGGATAAACAAGTATGAACGAAAGAAACAAAAATAGAATATACGGATGTTCGTTACTCCCAGCCGTACGAAAAAGAAAGTAATTTTCCGAAATTTTCCCTTTTTTATTTATTCTTTTTTTTCGTATAGAAAAAACATGTTTCGAGCCTTTAACGAATATTTTACAAATATGAAAAAAACAGATATAAACAGAGAAAAATATAGAATGAAGGGAAGATTCAAGACTTGGAGAAGTAAGTTAAGAAAAAACATTTTTTTCAAATTGTGACCTTGTTCTTTTTTTTTGAAATTTTTCCGTTTAAGGGAATGAAGAACACGTTCCTAGCCACATTGAAATTTCAAAATCTAATTTCTGCCACACTATTCAACCGCTTTGTATGAAATTTATTGTGTTTATGCAGGACGCTTGCCCTAATTTGTGAAAGTGCAATACGATCCATTGTAATTCAGTTAAACGATTTTCTCACTGGCGGCGCAGCGGCTCGCATTCTCCATTCTTACCGATTGCGCTTGCATCCTTCCCAAAAATCAACATACTTTTTGACTTGGCACTTGTCACTTGTTCACTGCGTTAATTCGTAACCTACGTCACTACGATAGCTACCGTAATCTGCAGCAGGGAAAAATGTCCAAAAAGAATTCTAGAATGGGTTTTTCCCATTTTCCCAGTCTAATTTTGTACTTTCGACAAAAACTCAGGCATATTCGTAATCAGCGGAAAATTTCCGATCAAATACACCCTTTTAATACTTAAAAAAAGGAAAAAAAAATTTTGTCGTCCTCCCAGGCCACTTTTCCGGAATCTCAAAAATCACGATATTTCAAAAGGTTGTAGGGTGGGCATTTTATATGCTATTGAGGTTTAATTGGTGAGTTTGGAAACGGTTTTTGCCTAACT
>JAPYZI010003505.1:0-17517 GCA_030523105.1 Ophioninae sp. A BG-2022a | reverse complement strand
ATATTGTGAAATTTGTTTCGTTGGACAGTTGGAACACAGATGTGCAGTCACTGATGAAACCTCAGTCGAGCACCCGCCAATATCGTCCAATGTTGACTTGAATTATTATTGCAAATGGAAAATAAATATTTTGGAGTGTTAATTTATCGTTAAATCCGCTATTGGTAAAGCTAAGCATGTACTACGTGTCTCGATTACTACCTGAATGGATTAATTTTTCTACAAAAGTTAATTCATTAATTATTGAAATCGTTTATAGAATTAGTCAATTATAATTTTGTTTAATTTGGACCAATTTTTCATCAAAGCTTTCCGAACAATTAATGGTTGGAAAGAATTCTCAGCATTTAAGGGGGTTGCGAGAGAAAAATAAAAACAGTTATGCGGTAGAATTATGAATATTTATGTAACCCAACTAGCACTTGGTACTCAGCCCTGGCAAAGGGTAGAACCGTATTTTCTCAGCTTCCACTTGACGGATCCAAATAAAACAAAGTGCGGTTGAACGTTGGAAGCGTTTATTTTCACACACAGAGAAGGTGCAGGAAAAACGTTTCATCCATTTTCACGTCAACTCCAGTTAGGCGGACAGACAGGTAGACGAATTTAAAAAATTGATAGATATCGTCTCGATATCGTATTCCCAATCGAATAACTTCGCGGCAGCGAGAAAAAAAAAACGAACGTGCAAACGTTTGTGTTTTGCGGCGAGTTATTTCGAGAACGTATAATAGAAAGGATCGACGAACGCCGATAATAGTGACGGAGATTTCTTTTTTCAAACGCAGTGTGTTCGATAAGAGCGTGGACGGCAGAACTCAAAAACTATTCGAGGAGTGGCATGGAAAAAAATCTATATACATACTACATGATAAAACCAACGATGCTTCATTATTAACAATTTTTTGCAATTGTTTCTGCTGTTAATAATCGCTCGATAAAACTATTTTTCAACAAAGACAAAAGAAATCCATTTCTTTGATCGTTAACAACGAATCTTTCCGTACTTTTGGAAACTTGCAAAATTACTTATTCAACCGTTGCCTCGTTAATCACTTCGTTACTCATTAACATTTTTTTTTGCGTCAGAAAAACGTCAAGCAGATTTTTAATAACCTCACTTTGACGATATTTCATGGAGTTATTTGTTTCTCTCGGTCGAATTCTCACGGCTATTTCTCCTCGCAGTTTCCCTGGTCGTTCAAGCCCGCAAATTGTTATTCAAAGTGCAACCCAGTGACACTCGTACAAACAGTACGAAACGTTATTTGCGTTTTCTCCCGTCGAAATTTCAAAGTTCCACAGAAATGATTATCACGCTTCGCGTGCCCCAACGTTTCTTCCCGTTTCCATTATATTCCTTCAAATATAAATACACGATCTAGTTATATGAGTTAAACGTACTTGAAGTTTGTTTTCGCTTATTCTCTCCCGTTTGAATTCTTCCATTACCGGCGGTGCTGGTGCGCGCGACTTCCGGGACGGACCCTCTTCCCCTACTCCCCCCTCCTCCCTCGTCTCTTCTCTTTTTAAACCGCCCATGCTTTTTCATTTCGTTTATTCGCCTCTTCGTACACGCGAACGATAATAGCAATTGATAATTGGAATAATAATGACGGATTCAAACTCATCGAGTGTTATTGTTGAATCAAACTTCCGAGATATTTATCCGATCATATTTTGTTTGTCACTTTTCATTCGTAATTGTATTTTGTATTTGTGTTATTCGAACAAAAATTCGAATCCAATCGATTGAGATATCGCCGAGTTAATATTAAGAAATCGTCAACATTTTTGATAATTTGATAAACAACGATTCTTGAAAACAAAACCACTGATTATTTATAATTAATTATTCAATTATAATTCAATTAGATAATTAATTGTGTTCGATACAATTAATAAGGTATTCAATAACATTATAATTAAATAATACAATTAAATGAATAATTAATAATAACACAATTAATAATTATTATTCAATTATAATTTAATATTCAATATTCAGTTATTCATTAATGAATATTGAATATTGAATTTTTTATTTTTCAATAATAATTTATTTAATATCAATTATTAACTATTGATCGATGAAAATGTATTACATTTATGAGAAATATGAGTTTTAACATTTTTGGAGTTATGGAGGTCGTTTACATGTCAAAATATCTCAGACTAATTAATTATTTCAAAAATCGTTTTTACCGATCGACGATATTATGAACGATATGACAATTGTTATTAAGAATTATATAAGAGTAATACCAAGAATTTCGAATCTTCAACGTTCCAATTCTTTAATTCAATTTTGCAAAAGTTTTTTTCTTCCACGCTGGACCGATAATTGATTGTTCGGAATTTTGTAGATTTTTATTTATTAATTTTTTTTATATTTTTATGTTGTAGATTTTTATTTATATATTTTTTAACCGTATAAAAGGTTTCGAAACTCCTTGGATCGATCCCCCCCCCCCCCTGCCCAGGATATTCGTCAATTACTTAAACTAATAAATGTTCGGTTAGTATTAAACGAATTACTAGGCTAAATCGTTATTGCAAAATCGCTTAACGATCCTCGCGAGTGCCCTTTTCCTGCTCACGCGTATGTGCGCGCGCCCCCTCATGCGGACTACTCTAATTATCTCGCAGATTCAAATTCGTTCCGGTTATTCGATTCGATATGCGATTACCACCGACGGATATTATCGTTTCGTCCTTCCTGTAATATTGCGAAAAGTGGTTTTATCGTGTTGCTGTTCATAAGTTCCGATTAAAAGCATTTTACGCGGTCTCGAACATTAAGGGGGGAAGGGACGATTTTTATTTTTCTTTTTTCAAGAGTTTTCTTCACAGCTTTTTCGACCAAGAAACATATAAATACCGAAAGTTTTATGAACCTTGAAAACAATTATATTATAATTTTGAGATTAAAAGAATTAAAAAATAATAATAATGTAAAAAAAATTAGTAGATTTACAATTTTTTTTCTATTGCATTGTTAAAAAGTATTTATTTTCATGATTTTGCAAAATTTTAATTATCGTGGGTGCAGCCTACAGAACAAGAATTTTGAAAAACTCTTTTTCGCTTTCCAAATCGTATTTTTTTTTAATTTGAAAACTTAATTTTTTTTTTTAATAAAAAACCGCTGAAAAGACGCTAATTTCGACGTTTAATTTTTTAATTGTCACCAATTTATTGTGTTCCATGGAAAAAGATAACATTACTGCTACAACGTTATCGAAGCAATGTTGATACTGTTAAAAAGATTATTGTTTATTTTTATTTTGGACTTTATTTTTCGAAATTTCTGGTAAATTTTCTCTCTAGCAAAAAAGTTCCGAAAATTTACTAGATACGTTCTTTAATATTGAAGAATGCACTGTAACTTTTCAGCTTTCTTTTTAATGTAACCTTTTTTTTCTTTTTTTGTTAATGAAAACACTGTCAAAAAATGAGGGAATTGGAAATTAGCTTTTGTAAATTTCGAAAATAATTGGGACTAGGATGAAAAATCGATTTTCCAGTTTTACGTCTGACGGGAAGTAAAGTTCGCGAAAGTTGATGAGCACACCTCGTATTCGTCACCCTGTACGTCATTGGGTACAATTTTTCCGAAACATTTGCCATTATTAGTGAGCTTCGTTTTTTTTTTTTGGTCCACATATGGTGCTCGACAATCCGCGTTCCTCCACATTTCGTGAGGATCAACCGTAACGTGTACTTTATTCAACAATGGATTTAAAAGTTTTGTGCCGAGTCGACGCGGGTGAAGCTCTTCTCTCTCGAGGGGCCTCGAGACATCAACGTCAATCCATTTGACGATTGATGCCGTGAAACGTGCTCCGATAAACGAAAGTGAGAGAGCTAGGGACAGGGAAATCGAGCCAGCCGAAGAGGAACGAAGGGATAGAGGGACAGAAATCTTGCATAAAAAACTAATGGATTTTTCATGTACACCCAGGATTTTTTCGTCACTTTCTTTTCGTCTTTTTTTTCTCTATCTATTTCAAACGGACATCAAAGACACGTTTGGATCAACCTTGAATATCGATTATTCCTATTTTTCATTCTTTAAAATTCGAATAATCGTTAAATGGGTCGAACATTCCTGGGGATTTCTGCTCGGGTCAGTACTCGGATGGGTGACCGTTTAGCCGAGCGTTAAAACTTGTGGCTCGTAAATGAAATCGTTCGAAACGCCAGTTAGAAAGACTTTGGAATAAATCGCGTTCCAGTCTATTCGTCGTGAGGAATGCACGGAGATTGATTACTCAAGAGGTTAGGTTACCGTCATAAATCGAAAATTAGAGTTATTTAATATAATTAATTATTACAAAAATTAAGCATAAAAAATCATTCAAAAATAATAACGATATAATAATAATAAATATATAACAAATAAATCACAAACAACAGTACACAATAAAAATAGCAACAAAATAGTCATAATAATAATCAAAATAAATGAATGATAAAAAAATTATAAATAATCATGAAAAATAATAACAATAATAATAATTTCTGAATTCTATTCGTAACGATCGCAGTCTCGTATTGAATAACGACGTAGAAAATAAATATGGCTGAGCATCGCGAAGAGAACGATGCTATTCGTCTATGACAAAATTGCGACTCGCTTATGATCACAACCGAGTGGAAATAATACGACGCTTCGTCGCGGAGTAATCCGCCGGTTGACAGTTTGACGATTCGCTTTTGTGAGCAAGTGCTCGGAGGGTCTGACTCGTCCGCGAGCTTTTTCTCTCGCCGAGCTTGGCTGAGCACATTAAATGGAATTGACTCAAGACAATAGTCCAATGCTGGAGCGAAGAAAGAGACAAGATGAAATTCAATGGGACTTTCATATTTTTCGTATTAAATGCGCTAGCAATTTTTTTCGTTTTCTTTTTTCTTTAGTATTACGGCGTGTAACGTAGATTCGCTTTTTCTTAAGGGGTCTGACTACTGCGACAACTCAAACAGAGGAAAACTCAAACACTTGAGAAAATTTCACTTTTACGAAGTAAGATGATTGAACGAACGTGTTGTTCTTTTTTTTTTTTTTTTGTCAATTCTTTGCAGCTACCAAGTACCAAGATAAAAGTTTGGTCCAGCAGAAAAAAATGATTTCGGTCGTTATCGAAGTAATTTTTATTAAATTATTTTACTTTAGTAATTTCATTACAAATTAATTTCTATGAAATTACTTTACGACGTCAAAGACATTTTGTTAAAATTTTATTGCGGCATCAAAGTAATTTTGATAAAATTATTTGGAGTGCTTCGATAAACAAATAACGAAATGAATTTCACAAAAATTGTTTCGATAACACAAAATATTACTGTTGCAAAACAGATAAAAATATATTAACCAATAAATATGAAATAAATAAAATGTCAAATAAATAAAAATGTAAAAAAAGAAACTAAATGTCAAATAAATAAATAATTAAAACAATGATGATAAAAAGTGACTCATCGATCGTTATCGAAGTCCAATTTTACCATGGCGTTCTCCGAATTACTTTTTGAGTTTCGACACACGCGCTCTTGTCAAACGGAACTGTCAACTGAAAAAAAAAAAATGCAAAAAAAAAAAATGATATCGTTGATTATTTTAGGATCCGTCACATGTGCAAGGGAACAAAAAAAATCATCGGGCCCGGCCGATACGTAATTGGTACATGACACAGGGACGCGAGGAAGGGGGGAAAAACAGCTCGGTTATGAGTGGCACAACGAGCCCCTCGGCCAAGTCCACCGGTCGCACTCAGCCGCAAACAAAACTCTTGATCTATCTCGTGTTGTCGCAGTTCGTAGCCCAATTCGTTACATTCGTATATCTGTACGCGTACGTGACAAAATTGGAGTTTCATATTCGAACTTTCGAGGCGGATATGTGCAACGACTCGGCCAGTTTCGACGTTACGATCGCACGTCGAAAGCGCAGCAGTGCAATACCCGCCGCCGAGGACAATTCCGTCCCGGATATGTTCAGGGTAATTATATATAGATGTATCTATCAATGCACCTACGAATACTCCATCTCTCTCCTACTCGAATACTCTACAAATTGTTTTTTCTCCTCCCCCCCCCTCTTTTTTTCCTTTTTTTCCTGATACTACTCGAGCTCCGTAAAATTTCAATGTCCCCGATATCCGGGATGTTCCGCGATATTGGCAATAACGTACGCCAAATCCATACACCATCAATTTTATGTTTACTAATCTCGCGTCTACTTGAATTATTATTTCAGTATCTGAAATCTAAAAGTTTTTCGAGATTCGATAAGCAAGGAGAATTTTTCGAGATATTATTATTTATTTATTATAAAATTTATTATTATTATTAATTATTTAATTATTATTCAATATTTATTATTGACTCGATCCTTTTGGTATCCAATAAATGTATTTTTTTTAAAATAATTTTACTGGACACTCAAATGATTATTTTAATAATCAATGTTTTTATTTAATCATTAAATTACTGGAAGAAAATCATTTCGCTAGACTCCTATAATTATTATTTTAGAGTATAGTGAAATTATTTAGTTGAATATATTTTTATTAAATAGAAGTATTTAGTCAAATTATTATTTAGTCTAGTAAGTATTTCTTTATCATTATTATTATTTTAATATAAATTTGGATTATTGCACGTGTGTTTTTTTATATTCAACTTTGACATATCAAACTGTGACAATTGATATGCACATATATATATGTATATAAAATTATAAAATTATATATATAAAATTACAACACAGAAAAATTGAAATAATTAATATTAATATAAAAATAAATATTTATATTAAATTAAAAAACTAATTAACACTATTAATATCCTGTTAATTATAACAGAATATTAAATGTATCCTTAGATCGGACGATACGTGGGCACCTGTGTGACGAATCGATGTATACACGACCTACCCACTTATAAATGTACGTGTTCTTTGCCAGTAGTACGATCCTCGAGAACTTTTGTTGGAAGAAAAAAAAAAGTTGGGAACGAAGTTTGGTCGAACCTCTGACGTGCCAGTCTCAAAGTTTTGCCTCCACAAGCTTTTTATTACGTTGAGTACGAAACGTCGGATGTACGCCCGAGATAATATGTATATATATATATAAATATATAAAGATATATACATTGTTTTTGTTTTTCTTCTTTTTAATTATTATCGGACTCGTCGTTGAATCACCGCGCAACCGAGCTTAATTACACCGTCGAAACTTCGGCCTGGGCTGCTTATCGCTTCTCATTATCACTTCGAAAAGCTCATATATCAATTAAGAAATAAATATATAAATATAAATTGTTTTCCGTCCACTAGAATTTTTGAAGTTGCCTCGAATGATTTTTCCGTATCGTTTAGAATTCGAGTTTCCTAACCCCTTAAGGGTTAGTCTTGAAAAATTCCTGAAAAATGGGAAATTCGAGTTTTCTAATCCCTTAAGAGTTGGTGAAAAACCCGAGCCGTTCAGGACTTTCTCATAACGCGATAATCGCGAGATTTTACAATAAAGTGGAAAAACCATTAACTTACCATTAACTTATTGACGAAGAAGAAAAATAAGAATGATTCGTGACAATATTCTTTTTTTGTTTGTTTGTTTCGTTTTGTCTCGTTTTTCAACTTTACGTCCTTATTTTTGCCACTCGTCAACTCCGTTAAGATGAATTAGTAAAACAGCAAAAACATCGATCGGTAAATGAGGCAAAAGTTAAGTATATCGAACAGTGACGAGTTTATGGAAAATCTGTTTTACCAACCCAAACAAACCCAAACAGAGAAAAGATATATTTTTTCCTCCTTTGAATTTTTTTTCATTTCTTTATTTTTAAAACAAAGCAGAGAGATATTTTTTCTTTGTTATAAATTTCTTGTAATAAATAAAAAATATCGTTTTTCTATGTATTTCATTTTTAAAACATTTTTTTCTCTCGTTTTTTATTTCGAGGAATGAAAAAATATCTTTGTTTTTTTATTTGTTGTCCCGTTGTTTGGGTTAGCGAAGCAGATTTTCCATAAACTCGTTCACCGCTCGATATACTTAACTTTTGCCTCATTTACCAATCGAAGTTTTAGCTTTTTTACGGATCTATCTCGCGGCGAAAGTTTAGCAAAACTCCATCGAACGAATCGACTTGGTTCGTGCCTCTAGACCAGGTCCTTGTTTTTGTTTGTTTGTATTTTTTTTTTTTTTAACCGTGTTTGCGCAAAGTTCACGGGATACACCCTTTAGGAAAGTTCGAGTCTATCCGAGGGTGCGGTTCGTAGCCGCTGTGTAGCTTATGTTTAATGATGTGGCCACTGTTGAGTAACGTTACGAGGATGGATCGAAGTCGGCGACCGAACCGCGGAAAAAAAGCTCTGCGTTTTTTTTTTTTTTTTGTAACGAAACGAAATTTATTTTTCAGCTCAATCTCCCTTAATGGTTTACTTTTACCGCCAAAAACGAAGAAGTGAAGAGGTTTCGATTTTTTTTGTTGGGTTACGGTTGGAGAAAAAGAAAAACGTTTTTTTACGAAAACATACAAAAACTTTTTACAAAAAAATGATGTGATTTGACAAATTTGTTCAAATTTATCGGTGTCGATGAAAAACGTTTGAAGGTCGAGGGCGTTCGTCGATTTTCAAAATAATTTCTTTTTTTTAACAAATTAGCGCTTGAATGAAACTTGAGTGTACACAAATACGTGAAAAAACATCGTCAGTTTTACGTTAATATTGAAAAATAAAGGTCGTTTTTTTAAATAAGCGAGATGGTCAACGACCTTCAATTTTTTTTTGTTGTATCTCCTGTAAATATGGATACAATCGATCGAATGGTTTTAGTGATTTTTTCGGGTCCCTCGTTGCACGTACTTTTGTGTAAAAAAAGTGAATTTCACGTTCACCAATCGTTGCCGAGAAAATAAATTCGGGTTTCGGTGATTTTTTTTCGAGCTTGCATTTTTCCTCGCAATGGTTCTTCAAATTTATCATCAATAGCGAGCAGATACAATATTTTCGTATCCATTTCCTCATGTAAATGTCGCGCTCCCGTTTACACGGAGAGTATCCGTTTCGAAGGTTGTCAGACATAAATTCATCGCCGCGATTGACATCCGGTTGAGCTTTTTCCATTTCTCTTGTCGTTGGAAAAGTCTGATTTTTCTGAATTCTCGTTACTCGTGGTCAGGAAAGTTTTCAAACGCACACTCGTGGACATTAACTTCACCGAGGATAAATTAATTTAATGGCGTCCAAGCGTACAACCAAGCGACGAATAAACTTTATAAATTGCATTGTCTATACTTCGATTACAAAATTTAGGTGTTGGATGAACATTCCGTTACAATCAAATCGATTTCCAGTCGATTCAAGTAGTTTTCGAGTTGGAGATAAATTTGTAGACTGTTTCTCGACACGAATACCAGCGAGTATTACTTAAAACGTCAGCCTTATTTTTCATTATTAACCAATATTGTCGTATTGAGTTAAAAGGAATATTGAGTCTACCTATGGTCACTAGAAAATCCTAATCGGTCTCGAAAGGTATTTCGATTCTATTGGGTTTCCAAACACCACGAAAAGATCCTATCGTATCACTATAGATCGTATTTGGGTCTTACTCGGTCTCCAAAATCCATGAAAAAGTGCTGTTGCGTCTTCGAAAGTTCCACTGGGTCTTCATACTTCAGCAAAGATCCTATTGCGTCTTCAAAGTTTGCATTTAGGTCCTATTGGGTCTCCAAACGCCACCAGAAGCTTCGATTGTTCCTAAGATCGTATTTTGAACTCATTGATAGTATTGGGTCTTCAAATATCACCAAAAGCTATTACTGGGACTCTAAACTCTATATTTCGGTTATGTTGGGTTACCAATCTTGAGCAAAGAATTCGCTCAAAAGAAAAAAAAGAGATACATCCATAAATAGAGGGAAGACGAGTGATTCTCCATATGGACAACAGGGCCACATCTGTTTCGAATTCGACCCTGAAACCCGTGAACCGATTCGTTGATTCCTAGAATCGGACTGGAAGCTCTTTGAGAAGAGTGTCATCAAGAAAAGTGATTTCGGAGACATCAGAGTTGTCATGGAAGCACCAGGACAATTGGCCTAGGTTCGGATGTCTTCAAAATCGCTTATCTCTGGGTTAAACGGATGGGTCGTATATACGTATAGTAAAGGTTCGCCGAGAGATAATATCGCCAAGTGCTCGTCACATTGCTGACGCCCGGAAATGAAGAGGGCAAGCACGAGAGAGGTCTCTCTGGGTATGGCGTGTGTCCTCGAGTGCCCCGGGTTTATACTCGAGTACTCGATATGGGCAAGAGATCACGTTGAGAGCAGCGAGGATTCAGTCAAGTAATACGTGTGGAGTATAGTTTCTCTACGTGAAAATAAGTCCAGACCGGAGATCGTAGATGATGACGACAATGGGCGTTGGAAGACCAAAAGAGAGAATCTCTCACATCGAGGCCAATCGCCAAGCATCTGATTTATTATTATTTTTATTTGCCCACTCACGAAAGGTTTATCGTACCTTCGTATCGGCTTCTCTTTTCCTGACCTTTTTCCTTGCTCTTTTTCCACCCTCTGTTCTTCAGAGCCCATCCTAGACCGGCTTTCTAGGTGCAGTAATCGAAGATTCGTCTCTCCCATTCTCTTTCTCAATTTTCGAGCGTCTGTGCGCGTGTCGAAGCCTCGTAAATCAGATTTAACCTCATATCCATGAATGGGAGGCTTCGTGATGGGAGGCTTACCGACCGGCGGACAAAAGGCAACCTTTATTCCACCGGATTTGGAGTTCACACGAATTTCGTCCTTGTGACCTTCCTTCACACGCGTTCCGTAGATTTATATCAGGGCCAAGGGCTTGCTCCAGGATTGAGGGGATCAAACCCGAGCACCGGAAATGGATGAAAAACCCATTTCCGACGAAACAACTCATTTTTTTGTTGTTGTTGTTTTTTTTTTTCGGGAGTTCCAAGCTTTTTTGAACCACGTCCGAGACGTTCGGGTCAAATGTGCGCACTTGCATTTTCGAGCGTTTTCAGACTTGGTAGATGAAAGTCGGAATGATAAAAGCGTATTGGGAAGATAGGACGTAAAAAATACCTTAATTTGATAAATTTGTTCAAATTTATCGGAGACGATGAGAAACGTTCAAAGGTCGAGGGCGATCGGAGATTTTCAATATTATTTCTTTTTTTAACAAAGTAGTGCTGAAGTGAAACTTAAGTGTACACAAATATGTGTCATTTTTACGTTAATATTGAAAAATAATGATCGTTTTTTTGAAAAAAGCGAGACGGTCAACGACCTTCGATTTTTTTCCGTCGTATCTGCTTTAAATATGGATCGGGTTTCGGTGATTCTTTTTCGCGCTTGCATTTTTCCTCACAATGGTTTTTCAAATTTATCATCAATAGCCAGCAGATACAATATTTTCGTATCCATTTCCTCATGTAAATGTCGCACTCCCGTTTACACGGAGAGTGTCCGTTTCAAAGGTTGTCAGACGCAAAATTCATCGTCGCGATTGACATCCGGTTGAGCTTTTTGCCGTTTCCCTTGCCGTTGGAAAAGTCTGATTTTTCTGAATTCTCGTTACTCGTGGTCAGGAAAGTTTTCAAACGCACACTCGTGGACATTTGTGTCATCGAGGATAAATTAATTTGACATAATTCTCAACGCCTCATTATTGCACGTAATTTTCAGTCGAAAAGCTACCAGCCCCAGTGTGATTCTCTTTTCGGTTGTCCATCGAAATCAACGAGACAGGGAAAGAAAGTGGCTTTTTCGCTGTTTTCAGATCGGAGATATGAAGGAGCTGCTGAAAGACACGAAGAAACTGAGCGGTTCTGCGGATGAGACATCATCGGGCGATACTTTGGCTCCTGCTCTTCCCAATGGGGATACCAGCTGGATTTGGTTGACGGCTGATACTCGTGTTCCGGTTAGTTTCATCGTTGTTTCGAGATAAATAAAGCTTTGCGTCGAAACGATGAAGGGAAAAGGAGGAAACGCGCGGACGAGAAACAGAGCGGGAAGTACTTCGTGTTGTTTTGGTTTGCCGAAGTTACGATACAATTGCGATGGGAATGCGGATATTTATTCGGGGGAATATTCGACCGAAGAGATAACCTCCTAAGGCCAGATATTGCAGCGATGCAGTTCGTATTATTCTTGACCCTACTTCCTGATGGGGATCCGATACGTCCCTACCATTCGATCTTTGCACTGATAACGAACGTCAATCTGCATTGAATTCTAATCGAAATTTCCCAATGGAATTCAATGCACGAATCCAATTTTAATCCGAAATTAAAATATCTTAAATATCATTGGTATTGAACGAAACGATTCTTGGTCAATCTTATCGCATTCTGTACGGTGAATTCTGATTTTAAAAAGTGTGAATTTCACATTAAAAAATGTAAACTTATAAATTTGACATAAAATTTACATTTTATAAAAATGTAAAGTTGATATAAAAATTGTACATTTTAGAAAATATACACTTTTTATATCAAATTTACATTTTTACATTTTACATTTTTACAATTTACATTTTTTATGTATAAAAAATATAAATTTTATATAAAAACTGTTAATTTTCATACAAACAATATAAATTTGATATTCAAAAAAAGACAAATCAATTGTCGCTGATTATATATCGGAAAATAAAATCTCCTGGCTTTGTTTGGGTTTGTTTGGGTTGCAGTTCGATGCGATGGACGCGTTGTGCCGAAAATCAACGGAATATTGTCCTCCGGGTTTACAAGGAGATCAAGGTCCCCCAGGGATCCCTGGTGACCGAGGATTACCAGGAGTCGCTGGGCCAGTTGGTCCCGAAGGCCCACCAGGTTTGCCGGGTTATCCTGGTGAGAGAGGGGCCAAGGGGGATCCCGGAAAGACGGGTCTCGACGGAAGGGATGGAATCCCTGGTGAACCTGGCCTTGACGGAATTCCGGGGCGCAGCGGACTCGATGGACTTCCGGGGATGGATGGAAAACCCGGCATGGACGGTATACCAGGACAACCGGGTAGAAACGGAACGGACGGTACGTAACCTGATCTTTTCGTACGTATTTTCATTGAATATTTTTTGATGGGTTAAAATTTAGCAAATTTTGGATAAATCACGGTTCAGGAAAAACCATGTTTTCGGAAAAACCTCGGATTAGCAAAAAATCTCAAATTAGAAAAAAACCTCGATTCAGAAAAAATCGCGTTCTAGGTAAAACCCATGATTTCGGAAAAGCCATTAAAAGCTCTATATTTCCCCAATCAATATACATTGAGTTTCCCAACGATCGCTGATAAATCGATCGTTAAAATAAATCTTTCGTCATTTCACAAATAGACTATATTCTAAATCCTAAAGACACAAAACGTTTCGAATTCGCTGGGTCACTTGGTCCCATTCCTTTTCGAACGCTTAACCTCGGCAGAATTTTTTTCCCGCCGACAGCTGTGTCAAATTCATAAATTCGTAATTACAATATTATTAAACAAAAAATTCAAAAAATTCCGCAAAAAATCACGTAAAAATTCACGATAAAAAACAACCGTTCCCTAAATGTTCAAAAACTTTCGCGATTTTTCAACGTCCATCAACCAACACCGCCAAAAAAAGAAAACCCGAATCTTGAGGTATTGAAAAATGTCCGCTGTATCGATGGAAACGAAGTGTAAAAAAATTCACGAGCAGAAAAGTGTGAAGTCGTCGAACTCCCCTATGATAGGGTCCGGAAAAAAAAAAGTCGGCAATTTTCCCCTTTTCCTCGTCGTTGTCGACCCCCTTTCCTCCCCCATCCCCGCCACCCCGAAAGGCTTTGAGGGTTGCACATGTTTACGTACCCCATGCGAAATGCGATTACGCTACGTGTAACGGAGTTGCATTACGTTTCATGTATGTAGAGACGAGTTCATCCAGATTTCCGAAGAAAATTTGAATTTCATAACGCCCGAGAAACCGGCTATATCCACACGTTACCGAAGCCATCAAGTAGCATCGAATATTCAGGTAGTACACGGGGAAGAATTTCCCCCCCCCCCCCCTCCCGCCCTCCGCCCGTTTCAGTCTCCTCGTCGCTGCTCCTTCCGCTCTTTTCCCCTCACTGACTAAATCCCCGGGGTTGGTAAGTCTCGGTGATGCGAAATATGTAATTTTAACGATTGCGCGGGCGACGTGAGAGATACAACCCGATGTGTTTTGTGTGCTCGCCCTGCGGGGTCTTCTCCTTGATGCATATTTCCACACCATTTTTGAAGATAATATTCCGAGCTCTCGAACACGATTCGAGCATCACTCGGTCTTCGAAATTTCGTTACCGAGGGAATTGAGCGTCTAACATCGTACGACACGATCTGCAAATTCGAATTTACACTTTTGTACGGTACGAGACTTTCAGGAGTACATGAGAGCTTTAAGAGAAAATCTGAGTGTCTTTTGTCAACACTTGGTTGTAATAGCTTTGGTGTATGATGTATGATTTTGAGGAAATTGTTTTTTTTTTTAAATAGTAAATTAATAGTAAATTAATAATAAATTAATACATTGTTTTAAATAGTTCATAATTTATTGTAGTAGTATTTATTTTCATGTATACCATACAGGGTCTTAACGTACAATAAATTTCTGTATGTACGCTTAATCAATTATTCTATTTACGATTGATTAATTATTATTATTGAATAATACCATTTGTTAATTATTAATGATTAATAATTTTATTCTTATTGTATTTACGAAGGAAAACGAGGTCAAAAAGGAGCTGCAGGGCCAACCGGCCCAATGGGACCACCAGGTGAGTGTACCTTTTTTTTTAAAAGTTCTCATGTTCTTGTAAAGTCGACAATTCCACCTTAAAATCGTTTTGAAATGTGATACTGCTGAGATTAACGTGAAAAATCTATAAAACTGTCTAATGGAGCAAGAATGAATATTTTTGAGCGAGCTTTCGACCCGGGACGTTTTTGGGCTCGTAAAATTCGAAGCCACTTTCAATTTAGTACAAATTTCCCAAGTGTGTGACACCGCGAACGACCAATTTGCACGATCTTGTCTGGAACTTCAAGTGTGTCGGGACTAATCAAGATTCTCCGGCTTATTAGACTGGAGACTGGAATAATGGACTTTTCTACAGTCCCATCGAAGCACGGACGTCCCGTAACGTTACCGGGTGCTAAAACGGCACTCGCTGAAATTTCCTCACGGTTTTATCTTATATCTCAGACTCATTTTCATTGGAGTTTCTAGAGGGATTCTCGAGAGTGCCGCTTCTTGATTTAAACTTCGTATTTTCGACATTCATGCGTATGCTCCGATACCTAAGCTCAGAACTTTTATTTTTACCTCGTATTTGTCATTTGACCGTTTCCAGTTTCTGCGTAGCCCCAAAAGTGTTATTTAGTTGTCCTGTTCACGAGTTTTTGCAATATATGTGATGCTGTGTTGTCCATTTCTTATTTCTGGCTGTCCATTTTATATTTCCGGTTCCTAGGATGTCCACGAAATTATGTTCTATTCCTATTTCCGGTTCGTAAGAAATCCATAAAATTATGTTTTTTTTTCTGTTATCGTTTCCAAAGAGAACCCTGAAATGTTGTCCATTTCATATTTTCGGTTCTGTAGAGACTCCTAAAATGATGTCCGTTTCCTATTTCCGTTTCGAAAAGATTCCTTTAATGCTAAATTTAATTTACGAACAGATGCCTAAAATGTTGTCCATTTTTTATTTCCGGTTCCGAAGAAACTTCCAAAATGATATTTATTTCTTATTTCTGGTTCCTAAGTGATCCCCAAAATGTCAATTTCTTATCCTCAGTATCTAAGAAACCCCTAGAGGTTTATTCTTCGCCCAGTTTCTGGGAAACTTCCAGACTGTTGTCCAATTCCTGTTCGGCGTTCCCAAGGCTCCTCCAAAGTATTTCATGTCTATCATTCAGTTCTGAGAAATCCCAAGGCCGACGTCCATTTCGTATTTCCAGTTACTCCGAATCCAGTTGTCCTATATTCAATTTTTGAGAAACCTCCAAAGTAACGATCCATTGCCAATGTCCAGTTTTTAAAATACCCCTGGGGACTCATCCGGTTTCCAGCACATGAGGGACCACCCGAGGGTCGTCTATTCCCAATTTCCGGTTCTTAAAACATTACCGGTTGTCCATTTGTTCTCTTTCCAAAACTAGAACGATTTTTAGAAGTGCTGTTCCTATTTTCAGTTTCTCGGAGATTTCCAGAGTCCCTATCCAATTTCCGGTTGTCTTATATACCGTTCCAGCTGAATCCTTGATCCAGTCCACAGCCATTACTCACTGCGTCGTCAAATGCAGTCTCTCGTACCCCCGTAAAGTCTCGGTTCATCTCGATATCGGGAACTCTATGAAATAACGTTTCTCTCGGCGTTCAAGCCAATGGGTGCTCAAACAAGGCGGTCACCCATCTCAATATTGACCCGGTGACCTTTGTCGACCCTACGGTCGCCGAAAACCCAAACCCGCTCTTCTCTCCTGATTGGACTTTGTAATACAACACAGTTTTATCATGAAGACATTACAATGTAGAATAAAGGCCGAAAATAGAGGAGGAGGGGTTTGGAGGGGAGGTCCCAATGGCGAGTTCGGAAGTGATTAAACGCCGTGTTATTTGATATACCGAAGGAGCGACGGGTCGCCCCGGAAGTCCCGGGATTTCAGGACAGGACGGTAAACCCGGTATCCCGGGTATCGTCGCATGGAAATTGAAGAGGAACGAAACCAAAGCCAGCGAATTGCTCATTCCACCATCCATTCACGGTACACGCTTCTCTAAATATAGTCGAAACGTAAAGTTTGCTCGATCGAATTGCCGCGCTGACGAATTTCCAACGAGACCAGGGACGAATGAAAAGAGCCGCCGAAACGCGAGCGTGAATTTTTGACTACAGGTGATGGTAACCCCGTCGGTTTGGTCGTGGTCGCTGAGGGATCCAATGTTCGTTTGAGATGCGTCACCAGTGGGAATCCACCGCCCACGATTTCGTGGTCGAAAACTTCGGGCTACGCGATTCCCGTGGGATCGTGGCACGGTAATTTACGACGTTTGTAAAACCCTCTCTCTCTCTCTCTCTCTCTCAGCATTTTTTTAATTTATAGTTTATTTTTTTGATGAAGAAATAGCGGAGAAATTGGTTTTCGAAATTTTTCACATAAATGTACCACCAGAACTCAAAATCTTATCGACCATCAAGAAAATTCAGTTAAACGATTTTCACACTGGCGGCGCAGCGGTTCGTATTCTCCGTTTTTACCGATCGCGCTTGCATCGTTCCGAAAAATCAATATACTTTTTGACTTGGCACTTGTCACTTGTTTACTGCGCTAATTCCTAACCTCCGTCGCTACGATAGCTACCGTAATCTGCAGCAGGGAAAAATGTCCAAAAAGTATTCTAGAATGGGTTTTTCTCATTTTCCTAGTCTAATTTTCCACTTTCGGCAAAAACTCGGGCATATTCGTAATCAGCGG